>JASANF010008198.1:0-34852 GCA_030248245.1 Trissonchulus sp. WLG1_4 | reverse complement strand
GGTTATGCCGCACACGTCAGCGTGAGTACAAGTACATGTACTCCATAGAAATGTACGCCATAAAAATCATAAAATACGCAGACCCTGAGAAACTAAGGGTGGATTTCACAACGGTGGTTTTACTAAACCATTGGTTTTACCTACGTTTTGCATGATTTCCGCATATTTTCGTTAAGATATATCGCCTGGATTTGTTATGAATTTTGTAGATTTTCTTAAATCATGGTTTTAGATTAATTGAAAACTCAGCAGAACAAAGGACTTGCTGCGCTGCATAATTTCGAAAAAACTGAAAAGTCAAATTGCGGACACTCGTACTAAATACTAACTACATATACGGTACTACTATTCGTCACTTTTCGGCGGATGTTCGTCACTTTTCGCAAAGCTTCTTCACTTTTCACAAAGAATGAAGCTCGTACGCCAACTAACAGGCAATTTTTCAAGGAACAGGGAAGTTTTTAGTTTAAAATAAATTCGCCTTATGCTCAGCCTTGGCCGGAAGAAATTAGACTTGGGGTTTGTTCACAAATTCCGATTAACTTTGAATTAGATTAAGTGAATTAACTTTAAGAATTTTACAAGAAGCATGAAACCTTTCTCCAATTTTACACAATTGCTTTTTTACCAGCGTAATCTGCATTACGTGCAAGTTTTTTTCCGAAAAACTACCTAAATTTTTTGACGAGTTATTGTAGTTAATTTAGTTAATTTAGTTCCGTTAATCTGAATTGGTGAACAGCCGCTTTAAACTTTTCTGTTAACTGCTGCAGTTATTTGTCTACAGTTAGTCAATTTATTTAGAACTTTGTCGCATAAGCGGAGAAAAGTTGGCTTCCCGCATAAATTCAGTTCAGCTTTGTTTTTTTAAATATTCGTTTCGTTTTTTGTTTATTTTAGTTTTAATTGACAAAAAACAGCAGCTTTACTTATATTTTACCAAACTTTTCGATATGTCAATCTTTTGTTATCCACAAAGAATGCACGCATGCATATCTAGAACAAAATGTTTAATTATTTTCTTCAATATTTTTTCTAAGTTTTCTTATTTCAGTTATAAAAAATTGCAGTGGAATTTCGATCAAAAATAATCCCACACTGTTCAAAAGATAGCTTAACAGCTGTGGTGAGTAATCTTTAGCAAATTTTACATGTTGGAAAGTCGACACACGATAAATATGCAAAAAGAAAACGAAATAAAGCAAGCACCGGCGCGGATTCGCACACGCAAATGTACTAGTGGAAATCCGCTTCTTAGTACCTGCTCAGAGCACTAGAAAGGTGTCGCCGCCATATCAGCTTCTCTTGCTACCTTTTTGTCGATTTTGTGTTTATGTTGGATGATTTTCATGTTGGAAATTTCTATTTGTGTTTTGAACGATGTAAAAAATAGAGTAAATAGGAAAACAATAGAAAATCAGAGGAACAAAATAATGGCGCTTATAGAAACTGAGGGTGCTATTTGCGTTGTTTAGGCGCTATTTTGTGCTATTTGCTATTTATTGAAAGTTTTAAAACTTATGTTACTCATATAATGCATCAACAAACAAGAGGAAGAGGGGGGTGTCTTTAGCTAGACACAAAATAGCGAAACCAGCGCTTAGGGGTGGGGGTTTGTTAATTGTTGTTAGTTTTTGTTGCTAAACAGTGGATACCTGACCAAAGTGCTATAATAGCACAGGGCTACAATAATACATCCAAGCTTGTATTTTTTTTTGAAAAGCTATTCTAACTTAGTTTAAATATTCGGATAGTATTTGATAGGGCATATAGCTATACTGTAGTGTTTTTCTTCGTGCTATTTTAGCGCTATTTTTACTATTTGCTATAGTTAATAATAGCTGACAGTACTTTCAATTACGTATATGAATCCTCTAATAAACAAGAGAACATTTCATAAATCTCAGGCAAAATCATAGATCAGTAAATTTCACGAACAACAACAACAATTTACATGAACAACAACAACAAAATGAATAGAACCCAAGTAGGGGAAGAAGATCGCCTTACGGTTGTTGAGCTTGTAGTGCTTTTTTTACCCGGCTCATATTAGTCAAAATTGCAGGCGATCACCTAAACATGCAATCTTCCCATTCTTCGCACCTATTGTTAAACATTAATCAAACACCAACAGCGTAATAGGAGAGAAAGAGGGCATACCCGATAAAGACAACAAAAGGGGAAAGTAATAGCCGCTGACTTAACCATTCCTTGCTCTCGTGTGGTAAATGGTAATCAACTGTAAAATCGACAAAGTACACATAGGTCACGCTCACTTGTTTTAAGCGGTTTAAAACGACCTGCTTCCAGTCAAACGGCTTGAAGCCTGGTTTACACTTGTCCGCTAAGTTTTTTGTTTGTTTTTTTTTCTGTTAAGCTTAAATAAACTGTCTAATACTCAAATGCGCAAAAAGAAACGCATGTAAGCGAACACGAAATGCGCTATATGCGCTATTTGCCATACACTATATGCGCTATTTGCGCTACACGCGCTATCCAATTTGGTATATGCGTCTCTGGCATGTTGAATGCGGCCCCTCTAGGGGCCGCTTATATATGATTTTTCAGAATCTCAGGTTTCTATTTTAAATCGGGTAAGGTCGAATTTTCCAGTGTTAAATAACACTGGGAGGGCAGGTAGGGTTGATGTTGCGCTTTAGTTTCGGAAGGATCACAGACGATGTTCTACAACTATCTAAGAAGTAAATTTACGGCCTAAGTGGAATCGAACCACTAACCTTTCGTTTCCCAGTCCGTTGCTCTGCCGCCTGAGCTAATCGGACTGACAGTTACGAAATCGCCGAAGACTATCCAACTCACAACACCTAGCAAGGTGCAGAGCGCCAGTTGAGGGTTAAGGTAAAATGGCCTGCTTGGCAATCCTTACCTTTCGTTTTGTTCGTCGCCTTGCCGCTGAGCTACCTGACTGACAGTTACGAAATCGCCGAAGACTATCCTCGCAGGACACCTAGCAAGGTGTGCAGAGCGCAGTTGAAAATTACAGGTAAAATTGGCTTGAGATGTCTGAGCTTCAATATTGATTTGTGGCTCCAGTAATACAACCCTTGCCTCACAACATTCATATTTCGCTAAAGATATTTTTTATTGGTCAGTTAGTGCAGCATCAAAACGTACATTAATCACAGTTAACATTCTGTTGTCATGGCCTTATGGTGTAGTGGTTAACACTCTTGACTCTCAATCCAGTGACCCGAGTTCAAAACTCGGTAAGGCTTAATTTTTTAATAATCACTTATGCTTTTTATAATTAGAATGTTTAATTTTTTACGCGGTCCCCTCAAGGGCCGTGTATATACTATATTCAGATTTTGATAGTCCTACGTTAATCTGGGTAGGTCGAAATTCTAGCGTTAATTAAAACTAGAAGGGTAGGTACCACGCTGCTCTGCAGACATCATACCGCAGCAGCTCAGTCCTCAATGTAGCAAAACAACTGCAAACAAAAGGTGCAGCTCCGGGGTGGAATCGAACCACCGACATTCTGATCGTTAATCAGATGCTCTGTAGTGTACGCACCACTACCAACTGAGCCAACCGGGCTGTTGAACCCTTGAAATTACACGTAGTCTTGAATCACAAGCAATGAACAAGCTGTTACAGCAGCAACAAGGGATGGTTAAAGAGCGTGCATGTTATGTGAACAAGAAAATACTAATTAATTATTAAATGAATTTAAATCAGTGCATATCAGCACTATCTGCTATCCGTTGTCAACACTCATGTTTCTATTTGTGACATTCGTATGTATTTTGTCACCCAAAACCAGTAAGCACACATTAGGTGGTGTTAACTACTTTAACTACTACAGTGGTCTGAGTGGTGTAGTGGTTAGTATTCTTGAGTTTGAATCTGTGGATCAGAGATCAAATCTCACTGACTGGTTTTTTAGAATGTAAATCCATTCTGGCTACGTGACTGTTGCCCAATTTTTTTAAATTTTATTTCAACATTTTAGTATTTAGTTTGAAACGTGTTTCTATTAGTTTAGCAATTTTGAGACTGAAGGTAAACTTTGGGCTACTCAGCAGTAAACGTGAACAGTGCAAAGAACTTGCAATTGTTTTAGCCGAAAATAATGGCCGCCTTTTATATTTCCTGTGGAATATTGACACTCGAAACTCACAAAGTAACCACTTCTCACTCAGCAGAAGAGCTTGTTTAATAATCAATTGACTGTTTAGAATGTTTAATCAATCAGTTTTAAATTTTTTATAATTTACCAGTAAAGCTTTGGAGCTACTCAGCAATAAATGTGTTCGGAAATGGAGTTGAGCAATCATTTTATTCACAAATAATGGCCGCGTTTTTTATTTTCTCTGGAATATTGACACTCAATCCTCACAATAACAACTTCAAACTTGCGATATTGTTGTAGAACTTGTTCAGTTGAACTTGTTCTAGCTCTATTTGCGATATTTGCGCATAAGCGCTATGGAACGCTATGCGCCATTTGCGGATAGAACGATATGATTCTGCTTTTTACTGGGCACAATAACAGCGCCAATAGAGGGTGGGGGTGTTTTTTAGCTGGACACAAGAATAGCGCATAGGCATTAGCTACACATATTAGCGGACACACATTAGCGCAAATAGCTCAAATAGCACAAATATCGCTTTGGGTGCGGTGTGGGGTTAAATTCATGTGTTCTGTGCACATGCATATAGTTATTATGCCCGATTAAAAGCACCACCTTGCCCTTCCATCCACAACTGGCGCATAGCGTGCCATAACGCTTATGCGCAAATACCGCAAATAGAACCAGAAAAAGTGCCACAGTGCATATAGCAAATTCAATAGCGCGTGTAGCGCAAATAGCGCAACCCAAAGCTTTGGGTGCGGAGTGGGGTTAAAGTGTGTTCTGTGCACGCTTACACACGACATCTACCCTGTTTGCGCAAAATACGCATGACGTGTAAAACAAAATGACTCGGGATACTTCGAGCCACCCATCGCTAGATCAGCGCAGTGCTCTGCCATTTCAGCTATTGTACCAATTTGTGTTTGTCTCATGCTTTGTTAACTATGTAGTTTGTCTTACTTAGTCTTAATCTGCCAGCAGAAAAGCATGTTACTACTAAAACTGTAAAAAAACTATAGCTGTTTATTAGGTTTTATCAGAACATAAATTCGTCGGTAATCTTTGAAATTCTATTGCCCCCTTCTATTTAAGTACACTATTCTACAAAAACACTTGAGATACTTTAATCTTATGTTGTCAGCCAAATGACAAATTGCATCTCAATAACAAAAGTTTCAGTATTGTTTTGAACAACCTTATAGTTAAAAAGAAATTGTTATTGGAAAAAATTGCAGTATGAATTCATCACAAAACTTCTCACACATTTCGAAAAATAGTTTTCCCAACTAACATTTGTGACTATAGAAACAATAGAAACTGGATACGGTATTCAGTTTGTTTGTAAATTACATTCCTACACAATAATATAATTGTGAAATCCACTCTCGCATTCTGTTGTTATCAGGGCCCGATTTATCGAAGCAAAATGTTCGACGTTAAAAACGTAAAAGTTGAAAGTTGGGTTCATGAAAAATTTTCGACGACAAACATAACACTGAATTTGCAGGAGAAATGTTCGTTGTTGAAAATGTTTGTCTTTTTTTTGTTCGTTGAAAAAATTTTTATGTTCTAAACGACCAAAGCTCGTCGTTAGATGTTGTTTCTCAAGAGCAAACATGTCAACCGATGTTAGAATGCATAGTAGGGCTAAATACCCTAATCCTATACTTGCGGGCTGAATTCTAAAAGCCCCGTGGTTCGTAGTTTAACAAAAATATTTGTTGTTGAAAAGCTTTGCTTAGCTTAAAATATTCGTTTTAAAACACCAAAGCTTGTCGTTGAAACAGATTTAAAGGACGACCATTTTTCAAACGATAAACTTTCAACGACGAATATTTGTCCTATAACTGAGTGTTATTTTCGTCGTTGCAAATATTTCTGTGTATTTCGGTCAATCCAAAATTTTCAACGACGAACATTTTCAACGACAATCATCTTGCTTCGATAAACAGTCCCAAGTTTCTTCTACACTAGACACTGTTATTATAACAATGGTTCCTAGTGCCCTAATTATATCAAGTTTGGTAGCTTTTGCCGCCTGCGAATTTGACTGCCAAAGGGATTTGAAGAAATGGGAGCTGGATCCAAGTGAAGCTCAAAATGATGGCGATAGCTTTCTCTGGTATGTTTGTTTTTTCACATTAAATAAAGTAAGCACAATTATACTGAAACCAGTTAATACGTTTGACGTGGGCAAAATTAAAAAAAATCATACCTTAGTTATGTTTGTCATTTGTCAGCAGTTACATATAGTGCATAATGTCACAGCAGACAATATTCAGCAACAATTCTGATAATCTAAATTTATCAATTTCTAGTTAATATTAGTTTATGATTTTAGTTGTAGTTAAAGTTAATAATATTTGTCGTTACAAATTATCTGTGTTAAATTACAGGAATGCCTCCATGATACCACTAGAAGCAAGGAAAAATCACATAAAGTGCCAGAAAGAGGGAATCGGTTGGTACAACGATTACAACTACTACGCTTGGTACTACAGAGAGCTTATGATAGCAGCTCACAGGGCAAAATTTACTGGCTGCCAAGTCATAGCAGTAGGAGAATTGATGTGTCGCATGCTTGTTATAGAGTTTTATTATGGTTACATTGTCCAAGGCATGATAGCTTCTACTTTGTTTCCCTTATTGTCCTACATTGGCACACCCATTGGTATAAAGGTTTTGAGCCATCCTGAGTTTCGTTCTGAAAGCAACACCAAATTTCACATCACAATTTTAGTACTTGACTCCTTGGGCATGACTCCTATTTTTATAACGGCAATGCATCACCTATACTACCGAATGCGGTACCGGACTATGTTTTACAACTTCATCTATTTAATGCAAGACGACATATCTCAGCTTTTCACCACTTGTAGTGTGTTACTTCTAGTAGTTACGTCTTCACTGAGAGTTGTAGCGCTGTTTTCACCAATGTTGTATCGCGAAATTCCTGTAACAAAAGTATTTTACGCTAGTTTGCTTGGATCACTAATTTATTCAACCAGCTTGTTTCTGCCTCCGATTCTTTTTACAAGACATTTTGATGCTAAATTAGCGTACCAGCCCCAGATAGATGAATATCGAATGGCAAGCACGGGCTGGTTTTCCTCGAATACATACATCAACCTTATGAAAGTACGAATGGGAACGTTCGGTGTAATCAGTGTTGCGATGTTTTTGACAAATGTGTTTGTTGCTGGAGGCATTTTCTTTTACAAGAAAAATAATAAAGTTTCTAGTGAAGCAGCTCTGCAGAATAAAAAGAACACAATTAAAGCGGCGCTCTTGATAACAAGTATTTGCATGCCGTGGCTGTTATTTGCAGGCACTTACTTGATCTACATTTTTTTAAGAGATGTTCGCATTTCAGGTTATACAATTCGTTATCACTCAGATTACTTCTTTAGTGAATTATCCTATAATCAAATCATAGCAGCTTCACATGAAGAACTATTTTTTATTAAAATTAATGTTGCCGTCAAATACTTGTACATGTTCAATCACTCTTGTAATTTCTTTTTATACACTATTTTTCATAAACGGTTTCGATCTATTTTAGTCAATATATTTTTTAATAGAGCTAATAAAACAGACGCACTTAATGTAACCAATAACCAAAACGCAGCAAATACGGTCGAAACAAAGCAATAACTGGAATAATAATAAACCAATGTCCTCACGTTTTATAATTTTCACATCTGTCACTTCTTCAAGTTTAGAAACGAATTTCCCAAAAACAAAGATTTAATGTCAAGTGTGCAGTTATGTTTTTTACATTAACATTTGCATTTACATTTACGCTTACAATTCCATTAACACATTTACATTTCAATTTACATACATTTTATATTACCTTAATATTTATGCTTACATTTAGAATCACAACAATCCAACTGATAAATGACTCTATGACCGCAATACTGCAATGCGTGTTACAAATGTTTGGTCAAAAATATTGTCTGATGGAACAGAGATGAGTGCTTTTTACTGAACCTACTTTTCTATCAAAAAAATTTCAAACAAAAATTAAATAAACTTAAATAAATTTAAATAAATCATTTTTAATCGGAAGAATAAAACTAAGCAAAAACGTTTCGGGGTAAATTTGGCGATGGCTTCTGGCCAATGTAGTCAAATTTTACAACTAAATGCTTAGTGCCGCAGATTAATGCTGTTTTGGAAGATGCCTAGATATCAATAAATTAATCAATTGAAATTAATGCTTGTTATGTTGCAAGAGTCTATTACAACGCCCTAGTTATTAGTCTCTATAGCATCATACAAGTCAAATAGAGTAGTGCGTATCAACTACAGTATACTATTTAAATCGTCTATATATTTTGTGAAATGCTTGTTTAACATGCTTTTTAACGAATATTGCACTTACGCTTGATTTTATGCTGTTTGCTAGTTTTCATATATATATATATATATTTCGTGTGTGTATTGTATGTATTTATGTACATTTTATGTACATATGTACTTATATATATTTATTTGTATGTTTTGTCATATTTAATTACAAATTAACAATCCAATAGGCATTATGGAGTTCTTGGAATATCTTTGTACAAGAGGAGCCTGATGTGAAAGATCTACTTTTCGGCTCTGTAACTGCCAGTTTCTTTCAATCATCCCATTTTCTTCTAGTAAAACATAAACAGGAACAGTCGAAGCAAATAGTAGCGTATTGAATTTATTAATAGTAACATTATTAATTAATAGTAAAGTCAAGTAAATATAGTATGACAAAGGCGAATTATTGTTTTGAGCTACTAAAGTGCCTCCATTTACCTTCTCAATAATATTGAAGTACTTGCGAATTCCTTTCAAAATGACATTTGTGTGATATGTGTTACTCTGTTATTGTAAGACGCTGACGCCTGGATCTATGAGAGGAAATAGTCAGTTGAGGTTCCTGAGGGTGGGTCTCTGAGCAAAGTTAAGCAAAAATAAAACATTTTTGAAAATTTTGCAAATTTTTTGCAAAATTTAAGACATTTTTGGTCGATCGATGGACAGGGCCATAAGGTTTTGACAAATAGGTCCCTTTTAAAATAGTTATAATGCTTAATGAATGAATTTAACATTGCTATAATGAAAACAATTTAACCTTGACCAACAATTAAGTTAAATACTAAGAATAAATAATAAGTCAATTAAAAACCTCGAAAATGTTGCAGGTCGATGTTATGAGATCCATTTGAATTTTACAATTCTAGGTGTTTATAACGTGTGTCTGTTGGTGTGTATGTATGCGTCATAGCCGTATTCACATTACAGTAAAGGTAACTTATTCACATTACAGTAAAGGTAACTTGGGAGAAATTTGCAAGTACTCTACAAAATTATTGAGGATTTTGGAAAAAGTAATTTGGCAAAACTTGGTTTAATGCTTTACAATGCTTTAACAATGCTTTACAAAACGTTCATTTACAGCAACGGTTTCACTAAAATACTGAAAACGGGCAAATCTGAAAATGCAACCACGTCGCAACACCCACAACTGAGCTACTGGAAAAAAAAGCGAATATTTAATTCCACTACCCCGTACTAGTAAAACTTGTTGGCGTGATGTTTTAAGAAATTGTGTTTTTCGCGTGGATTATCGATTGAATTTGATTTGTTACAATCAAAAATTAGAACGCTTTTAACTTTAAGAAACATTTCATATTTACTGTAAAATTGATACATAGTTTTGGTAGTGGTGAAAATGTATCGACTGTATCTCTCAGTGTACAAACCATAGCATCATTTTTTTTTCAAACAAATCAATTTCAATCATATGAAACTGCTTAAAAAAGGTGGAGGAATTTTTTTAAACGTTGTATATTTCTATCAGAAAACAATGCTATACTTTTACAAACTTTTGAAAATGTGCAAATTTAGATTGACAGCTCAATATTTCAAAAAAAATGGCGCCTTTAATAAAATACAATAACATTTTTTTTCAATTTTTTTAAATTTTCAATTACAAATGACCAATTAATTGAATAAGTTGCTGAAAATAAAATTCGTACTTGAAAGCAAAAATTACATACAAAAGAACTTTATATAAATCTAGTCAGCAAAATTTAAAAGCATGGCACCGGCTTGAACGAACATTGCGGTTTGACAACAATGACTGTGAACTAGATGGGGTCATCGGGCGGTGGCTGACAGTCGGCGTTGGGTTTTCCCGGTTCCCATAACTGCCATCCGTATCGGCAATTGGGATAAACGAGGAGTCCGCAACTGTGATGTAGCCTTGACAACCGGTCTGCTTTGCACCGGTGTGATGCTTGGTAGGGCCTCACTTAGACCTGACGTGGTCATCGACCTGGCCAGTTATTCCGCTGGTGCTGCACGCGTCAGTTTTATTTTTGAAAGCGCTTCTCGACGTTCACGCTCCGCATACTGAAGGGTGGTAGACGGGTCCTGTCACGGCCGCCACTTGTTATACCACGGGGCTCTTGGAATTTAGACCGAACAGGCGAAGGCCGAAGGGCAGAATTGATTCTGCGCCCGAGAAAAAGTGGATGAATATAACGGGTGAAAACGGGGGCAAAGTGCCCTAACTCGCTCAGTGTCTGCCCTATCTAGGTTTCGGATACACACACGGAAACACCAACAACATCTACAAAACCCTCCAAGGGCTCATAGTCACCAAAAACCCTAAAAATAATAATTAAAAGTTCAGAATTTTATTAATTTTATTATAAATTTCAAGGTTTTATTCAACAGGTAACCCAGCACTAATCCGAAATGGCACGCGACACTTCAATACCTTCATTACATTCAAATGCCTCTGTGCCACCCCCCCCCCCGATTTTCGTCATCGTCGTGGATTGTGAGATAAATTGTCACACACAAGAAAAATCCATTTAAATAAAAGCGGCCATTTCGAACTCAAACTAGCTCCCCCGTAACTACTTAAAATGTTAATTTTAAATATAAAATTTGAATGCCAATATTAATGTGTGAAGTGCTTTTTAAAAAAGTGTGAATAAAATTCTACGCACACGCCACGTCATCAAACCAAAACGTGTAAGCCTACAATTTAGGTAGATCGGATTGCTGGCAGCCTTTATCATGTTCTAAAAACTATAGAGCGCAGCGCAAAGCGCTAGTTCACGAACAGGTATTGCCAATTTGGAAAGTAAATAAATCGCGCAACGTGACTGGCATGTACGTATGAATATACAAATTAAACGCTTTGAACGAACATAAAATTCACCATAGCACTTTTGCTATGCACTATATGCGCAATATACGCTAATCGAAAAATATCGCTAATCGAATTTGCTATAAGGGGTATATGCGCTCTGGCGCTTTTTATGCGGCGGCCTCAGCCGCCACGTATATACTATAGTGCAAACGTGTGCGTCAAGAGCACACAAATGCACCTATTCTAGTGTTAAACTGCTGCTAGATCAGCAATTAACACTGTTTGTGTGAGCGTGTGTGTCTAGATCGTGTGCGTACGTACGATTAACTGCCTGCTCAGTGCTCTCACTTACGTCTGTTCAGTGCTCACAACTTTTGCTTGCATAAAACAATTAAAAAAACCTGTCGCATCTATGTTTAGTGGAATGTTCATTAGTGCGTCGGAAGTAAGAAATTTTGAACTAGTCCAGAGGACATGGCAACGTTGCCCAGTGGCGGTTACGGTGTCCACTGTCCATCTATGGAGTATGGACGCCGTTCGCTACAAAACAACAGCTGAGCCGGCCTAGCGTACATCAGCTGACTAAAACACGATGAGCGTGTGCGTTGTTTAGCTGCTGTGAAATGTGAGCTGTAACTCGTAAAAAATGGCTATTATGTACGATTTTGCAATACAATGATCAATTTCGAACTTTTCACGTTGCATCTCTTATGTAATTAATCAAGATTTAAGCAAAACTGACCCTCCATAAATTTTTTATGATGGAGACATTTTTGGTTATTACTGTTGACACTGTTGCTAAGGTTTAACACTGATAGTACTTGGCAAGTTTTTTAAATATGCTCGTTTAGAAAATTTTCAAGTGCCGCGTTTTATATTCGAAGAATAGTCTCAGCACTGCAAGCAACTCGCAACGCAGTCTATCTAAAAAGTTTAACCTTACTCCCATAACGTGCTTGTTTAGTTCTATTTGCGCTATTTGCGCATAAACGCTATTGAACGTGCTATATGCGCCATTTGTAGCTGGAAGGGTGGGGTTGTGCTTTCAGCTGCACACGGTGCATCATCGGCAGGGGGGATTCAAACACATATTTTTTTCAGCGTAAAAGCACGTTCTATAGGTTTTCGCATGCACTGAGTTAATTTCTGGCAGTTTTGAAGCGAAAGAATGTTGATTTTGACTTTTCAAAAAAATTTTTCACCATATTGGGGTCAACTCTAGCAAAATAAGACCTGCTCACTTATTACATCAGTCTGAAATTTTATAAGCATATATTAACACATAATAATATGTTTTATTCGAATATTATTCGCTACATATCTTGCTTATTCAGGCCAAAAAATGTTGATTTTTCAATTATAAAATAAGCGAAATGAACTTATGCTATATACTTGAAATAATTTTAAAATTAAAAATTATATATCTTTTTTGCGCAACAGATGGCTGTTAAAACCCTTACTTCACAAAAACATCACATTTAAAGCATTGACATAGACATTTTATTATCGTCACAGTATGAACCGGTGGCTCTTTAAGTTGACGGTAACAACGAGTAACTAGACATTAACAATAAAATTTAGAAATTCCTAATTAAATCAGCAAATGGTTATGACTATGTATGTAACTTAGAAAGTCTTGTTTTGTTTTCCAATCCTTTTCAGTTTTATTTTCTGCAATTTTATTCCACTGTCTTGTCATTAAGGCTTTGAAAAAGTTCCTTCCAATCTCGCTTTTGCTTTTTGGCATCCGAAGACGTTTTGCTCGCATCTCGTATGAGGAAGTAGTATAGGTAAATAAATTTGCAATAGACTTTGGGTGATTGTTGACCAAGGCTTCATAGCAAAAAGTTACTGCCCGAATTTTGCGTCAATAATTTAACTGAGACAGTTGTGTTGACTTTGAAGATTTTTCAGAAAACAGATCGTTGAAATCTCTCCAATTGGTCAGCTCGGGTCTTATTGATACGCAGTAAAATGCTTGAAGTGTATTCAAGGTGGCATCGACAATACATTTTATACAAGGAAATTATACATGGCAGAGGTAACAAGTCTCGTATTTGCCGTAGTTGAGACAAGCGCCAACCAGTCTTTTGAATCATACTGTTGATTTGGTATTCAAATGTCGGTTTAGGCTCTACAAATACACCTAGTATTTTAATTTTACGACTTTCCTCAATCAAATTATTTGCAATAGTAACAGTTGTTGCCTGATTGTCAGTGCGGTTGCTCACTATAGTAAATTGGCTTTTAGTTGGATTAAGCATGAGAAAATTTTCTTCGAGCCAAAAAACTACGGAAACCATTGAGTCAGTTAGTGCATCAGCAGCCTCTTGCGCCGTTTTTTTTGACTTGTAATTATGGTTGTATCATCAGCAAATCGTATCATTGGTACTCCAAGGTTGCACCAAGATAGGTCACTTACATATACATTAAATAATAGTGGCAATAACAGTGAGCCTTGTGGTATTCCTTTCTTGATAGGGATCATAGAAGAAAACTTGTCACCAATTTTTACTTTTTGAGAGCGTCCTACTAGGTAGCTACGCATCAAGTTTATCGCAGCTGATGTTAAGCCAAAAGCAGACAGTTTTGATAGCAATAACTGATGACTAATTGTATCATAAGCTTTAGATAAATCCAGCGAAAGTATTCCTACAGCATGCCCTATATCCATATTTTCACGCGCATATTCTGTTAATTGTAACAGAGCAGTTTCACAACTTCGATTCTTGATGAAACCATGTTGATCGTCGGGTAATATAGGTTCCAGATATTTTGACAGTTGATTGAGTAGTATTCTTTCAAAAACTTTACAAATACTACTAAGAACTGTAATGGGTCTGTAGTTTGTCTTTTCAGTTTCATTGCCAGTTTTAAAAACTGGGGTAACCGTACCTTGTTTAAAACTGTTTGGTATTTGTGAAATGAGAATAAAATGGTTAAACAGATCAGTTAGCGGTTGCGTCAAAGGTTCTGAGAGTTTCTTTAATAGTGCTGGACTTAACCCGTCGTGACCCGTTGCTTTATGAGGGTTCAAATTTTTTAGAGCACTATAAACTTCATTGTCGGTTGTAAATTGAAATTCAAAAGAAGGTAGTAACTGCTCTTTGATTGAATTAAGGCTTTTGTGCTCCCTCAGATCAACAGCAGATAGTGTTGGCGGTTCCTGAACAACCGTACTGAAATAATTGTTCATAGTGTCGGCTATTTGTTGTTTGTCTGTAACGTAGCTGTCACATTCTTTAAGGATACGCAGTTCATGGCCTTTTTCTTTTCCTAGACTTGTCATAGATTGGACGCAACGATTAAATTCTTTTGAGTTGGTCTTAGATTTAGTAAGAGTTTCTAAATAAGATTTTTTTGCTTGCCGCTTTAGTATATTTACTTTGTTTCTTTGAGATTTGTACTGTTGTCTCAAACTAGGACTTGATTGATCTTTTGATAGCTTTTTCCTCAATCGTATTTCCCTGCGCAGCTCGCCTGTAAGCCACGGGGTTGAGACACTTTTGACGAGCCTTGTTTTTTTGGGACAAATGTCGTCCAAAACTGTAAACAATATTGTTCTCCAGTTGTCCCAAACAATGTTGGCATCCTCGATCAACATATTCTCTTCGCTTACATACGCATCAGTCCAGTCTTCATTCAGAATATTTTGACTAAGCCTTTTGAAGTTAGCATTGCTTATAGGTCGACAACTTATTAGTTTTGGAGGCAGTTTAGGTATACTTAAATTGTAAGATATATAACAGATGTAGTGGTCAGATGCGCCATTTGGTATAACTTGTTTGCTTGTTATATTGGGGATATCGGTCACACAAATAACATCCAGCAGTGACCCAGATGTAGGTCGGGTTGCATCACAGATACTGTTGGTAATGTTAAAAGTGTTACACAGTTGTAAAAATTTTTTTGCAGATTGTAAATTAGGTTTAAATAAATCACAATTCAAATCCCCCATTAATATTAGTCGCGGATATTTAACTATTAATTTATCTAGTAGTGTAGAAACTTTGGAACAAAACAAGTCAATGGGCATGTTAGGTGGCCGGTAGCCACATATAATACAAAGGTTGCCACGTATTAATTGTATCTCAACAACCAGGCATTCCAAGTCTAAATTTTCAAATGAACGTTTTCTTACCACTGTAAGATTTTTATTGAGATATAGACCTACTCTACCACCATTTCCATTTGGTCTATCCTTTCGATGAAATGTGTAGTCGAATAAATTTAGCTGTTTTTCTGTAATATGGCGTTCTAGTCGAGTTTCACAAATGCCAATAATATCCGGCAAATATGTAGAGGCAAATAACTCAAGTTCAATAATTTTATTTCGCAATCCGTTAATATTCCAAAGTGCAATTTCTAGTGGTTTGGTTAAGTTAGCCATTACGCAATTTGTTGATTTTCAGGATTTTCACGCGCTCTGTCTGTTGTTTTAAAACTGTTGGGCCAAAACCACCGTCGACAACACACATGTTTAGGCCAAAAGTCAGGATCATTTACGGTGTTCAGATCTGACATTTCAATGGTTACGTGAAAACTATTCATTGTAAAATCACTTTTAGTAGTGCGTTCAATTTCCACAATTTTTACTCCTTTTGACTCACAGTAAGATTTTAGGTGGTCAGCTTCACAACTTTTTGATACTCGGTATTCAAAAATATGTGCTCTACGGCTTACACCGCTCAAGTTTTTGTTTGTTGTCGATGATGACCCAACCGTAACTTTTCGACGTTGTTTTTTACATATTGCCATTGGTCACTGTTGGCATCTCTTTGAATTTTTGTATTATTTGACTGAATGACTGGTGTGCTAGCTGCAGTCGCGTATAGTTTGGGTGATTCACCAATTCCTTTGTTTTGTGGTTCAGGTTTTGTAACTACTGGTACTTGTGCTTTTTTTGACGGTTAGCCGATAATGCATCTTGAATAAAACAAATTTGCGGGTCTTTAGCGCTTAATAAGCGCTCAGATCTGGCAATTCTAGTTTTCATTTCAGCTGTTTCCTGCTCTAATGCAAAAAGGCGCTCCTCAACACTACTTTTTATGCCACATTCAGATTGTTTTAATATGATGGGATCAATTATTGGAATCATGTTTTTAAAAGCTTTAATAGCCTCATACATTACTTGCTTTGTGTTGTCTTTATTTTCTTCCGATAGATTTGAAAATACATGTTCATCACAAAAGGTTCGGATTAGTTCCTCCAAAACAACTTCTTCATCTTCTACAGTATCCAATGCTTCTGCAGCAATGGCAATCCCTTTAGCTAAGGCTTCATATCTGGCCATTTCCAACCGTGCTGGATATTGAGCTTTCAGGTCGTTAGAACTTTTTCACTGTTTTTAAGATCTCAAAATAACACGAGATTTCAATACCGTATCGTACCAAATCGCATAAATACGGCGTCATAATAATTTTGTATGCCTCAATTCCTTGTTCAAATCTTACATAATTGCTCAGAGCCAAGCTCACGCTGACGGTCAATTTCGGTTTTAAAGTTCAGCTTTATTCATTCTTCCGTAGTAGCAAATCTCCTTTTATTTGATGCAGTGAACTATGACTAATTTTTTGCTCATGCATAACTGAGTCTAAGCGTGAGCACTAAGCTTTAGCCTAAGCACAATGCCTAAGCCTAAGCCTGGGGGCAAATTTGAAGGAAAAACCTGCTAAGAAGCATCAAAAATCACTTTATCGCACTAAAAAACCTTAACTATCTTCACAATAAAAAAATTTTGCAGATATACTGATTCGTACTGAACCTTACTTGTGTTGTAACGCTTCAATCAGCCTGGTTCTGGGCCAGATTTATCGAAGAAAAATGTTCGTCGTTGAAAATGTTCGTCGTTGAAAATATTCGTCGTTGAAAATTTTGGACTGATCGAAACATTTTCAACGACGAACATAACACGTAATTATAGAAAAAATGTTCGTCGTTGAAAAAACAAATGTTCGTCGTTGAAAAACAAATTTTCGTCGTTGAAAAACAAATGTTCGTCGTTGAAAAACAAATGTTCGTCGTTGAAAAATTTTCAACGGCGAACATTTCAACGGATGTCTTGAGCTCCGTTGAAACGTTCGTCATTGAAAATTTTTTCAACGACGAACTTTTGTCTTTTAGAACACCATAATGTTCTAAAAAACCAAAGCTCGTCGTTGAAAAATTTTTCAACGACGAACAATTTCAACGACGAACTTTTAACGACGAACATCTGTTTTTCGACGACGAACATTTGTTTTTTAACGACGAACATTTGTTTTTCAGCGACGAACATTTGCTTTTTCAACGACGGACATTTGATGTTTCTTTAAATCGGGCCCTGGTAGCTTCAGAAAAAGTTTTGTAACTTTTCAAAGCTCGAACCGATTTACAAATTGTTTTCAAAATTTAGCAGCAGAGAAGTTGCTGTTTCAATGGTAGCAGCTGGTTTTCATTTCATGGAGTTGTTTTGCCTAAATCCAATTTTGCGCTTTCAGGTAAAGTTTAATTTTTGGACAAAGTTTGATTCACAGCTAAAGCTTACATCCTACAAATAAAGGTTTTAACACCAATAATTTCACTCTAGATTTTTATTAAAAGGGGCGACGTCTATTTTGGGGGCTAGAGATCAGACTAGGGGCTTGGCTGACCGATAGGGGTTCTATATTTTTATTAGAAGATGGGGTAGCAAGCCATTAGTTTTATGGCCAAAAATAATTTTCGCCCCTGCCGAAAATTGACCGCTGCACAAAATAATAGTCTAAATACGCAAATAGGATTATTGTTGGGGGTAAGGGGGTATGCTTTTAGCTGGACACAATAACAGCGCAAATAATGCAAATAGCGCAAAATACTTAAATAGCACTTTGGGGTGTGGGTTGAGGTTAAATTCCTGTGTTCTCAAATTTTAACCACCCATAGCTCGGTCGGTCTGAAATCTGTTGCCCACCCCCCTTAGATTTAAATGAACCATTCTACAAAAACACTTGAGATACTTCAATATTATGTCGTCATCGAAATGAATAATTGAATTTCAATAACAAAAGTTTCAGTATTCTTTTGAAGAACTTTATACTGTTAATAAATTGATGTTAGAAAAAATTGCAGTATGAATTTATCACAAAACTTCCCACACGTTCCGAAAAATAGTTTTCCCAACTTAAGTTTGCTAATTAAACGCAAGAGAGACAGGCTAGGGTAATTAGTTTGTCTGTAAATTACATTGCTGCACAATAATATATCTGTCGCTTCCACTCTCGCATTCTGTCGTTATCAGGTCCCGATTTATCGGAGCAAAATGTTCGAGGTTGAAAATGTTAGTCGTTAATAATTGGGTTGATGGAAACATTTCCGACAACAAACATAACACTGAATTTTAACAGTTCGTAATAACTTAACATAACTATGTTCGTCGTTGAAAATGTTTGTCTTTGATTTTGGTTCCTTCTAGAGAAGGAACATTTGTTAACGGTTTTTGCTCCGATAACAGAAACGTGTAATCAGTACGGCAGCTCATTCTAGGATTTGTGTGTATTAATAGCCCCTAAACTATGTGGCAGGGAAATGAATTGTCGCACAGCACGTCGATCAACACATTCCAAGACAGGGCTTTACTACGTTCCTACTGAAAGAGTACATAGGTAATTGACACACCAGACACAAACTCAGAGTCCATTCCTTCACCGGATAAACGGATTGGAATCGGACCTGTCGAGGTTCGAGATTTAGGAATGGTATATAGGTCGAGACGGACTTTACGAGTCAAGTCAGCGGCTGAAATTTTATCCAATCAAATTCCGAAACTACAACTGCCTAAACGAATTACTTAACAAGCGCGCCTTATATTAGCGTACAATACTTGAAAGTCATTCCTGGCAGAAAGCGTACAATAGTTGAAAGTCCTTTCTGGCAGAAAGCGTACAATAGTTGAAAGTCCTTTCTGGCAAAAAGCGTACAATAGTTGAAAGTCCTTTCTGGCAGAAAGCGTACAATAGTGGAAAGTCCTTCCTGGCAACAAGCGTACAGTAGTTAGAAGTCCTTTCTGGCAACAAGCGTACATTAGTTGAAAATCCTTTTTGGCAAAAAAGCAACTCGCTAAAGCTTAGTCCATTCCATATCCAGAGGTTTTAGGATTACAATTTTTAAGTCAGCTGATCTGATTAAATTTAACCGTTTAATCCGGCAAAGGGGCCCATAGTCTGCAAGCATTAGAGGCAAACTGCGACTATTAGCAATAAGACATTAAATAACCTACCCTTAGCAACAGCAACCAAACTCGTACCTACCAACTACAAGCAGCAGCGGTCAAACCGAAACTCCGATCTCAAAGCAACAGGGCTAAGCCCGGACTTGACTAACTCGGACTAAGCGCACACCAACCTATGTAGACCCAAAAACTGTAATTAGCAAAACGCCTTTAACGGTTGTCAAATTTATCATCTAGAAAGGAATACGTTTAATTTATCATCTCTGGCGAGGAACACTGCTCCTTTTAGGGGCAACTTGTCTATGTTCTGAACGATCAAAGCTCGTCGCTGAAAAGTTAATTTTCAACAGCAAACATTTCAGTGGACGTCAAAGTACTAGTAGGGTCATTCCCTACTCAAGGGCTGAATTTTAGGAGCCCCGTGGTTTGCAATTTAACAAAAATGTTCGTTGCTGAAAGTCTTTGTTTGGTCCATTACGTTAAAATACCAAAGCTTGTCGTTGCATAAAACAAATTTCAACGATAAACTTTCAACGTCGAACGTTCTCGTTGAAACCAATTGCAACGACGAAAATTTTGCCGTTTAAACGACGAAATGTTTGCAGAAACAACAAATATTTGTCCTATAATTGAGTATTGTGTTCATCGCTGCAAAATGTTTCTACGCACCTCGATCAATCCAAAATTTTTAACGAGGAAACATTTACAACGACAGTTATTTTGCTTCGATAAACGGGCTCAGGTCTCTTTTTTATTAGACACTGTTATTTCCAAAATGGCTGCTAGAGCCCTAATTATATCAAGTTTGGTAGCTTTTGCCGCCTGCGAATTTGACTGCCAATGGGATTTGAAACAATGGGAGCTGGATCCAAGTGAAGTTCAAAATAATGACGATAGCTTTTTCTGGTATGTCTGTTTTTCTATCACATTAAATACAGTAAGCACAATTATACTGAATCTAGTTTATGCGTTTGGTGTGGGCAAACATATACAACAAGCAGGCCCCAAAAAGGGAAAATTTCCTTCCCAATGATTATGAACGGGCTTTCAATGGTACCTTTACTATGACTCTTGTGTTCTGGAAAATTAAAAAAATTCTTAGTTCCTAAATTTTTTATACCTAATTTATATATCGCCCACTAAAAAATAAAATCATGGGCAATTTGTACTTTGGTGGTAAGACTATTCAGATAAAAAACAATTTCCCGGTGACTACCGATCACGCTTAGATACAGCTACCCAAATATTTCAAGAAAATTAAAAGCAAAGAAAAATTGAAAAATTTTGGTCAAAAGATAAAGCGAATTATAGAAAACTCAAAGAAAAAAAGAAAATTTGGACCACCAGTTGACTAGCTGTCAACTGGTTACCTAATTTAAAATAATTAATTTTTGCTTAAATGCTCCTGGCACATATTGATAAATACATATATCCATACTTATACGCACGCATGTGTAGCACGTACACATTATATGCATATGTGTGGCTGTCTGTCATTAGAGAAGGGAACAGGTCAATTTTCGGTTTGGCAAAAGTGTGTTCTTGACCCGACAGGCATCCATCAACTTTTCTTGGTTGAAAACCTAAAAAAACTAAATAAAAGAAAAAGCAAAAAAAAATTAAAAATAATTGAAAGAAAAAGAAAAAAATTTCTCTGAAAATAATTGGTTAGCTGTAAATTGGTTCTATTCCATACTTACTGTAAGCTACACTGCGTATCTTACCCTACCTTATACATAGCTTATTCATCTCTAATCCATTTACGTAGTTCGTACAAAAACAGTGCTCCAGGATGTTAAGCATTAAGCCATTTGGCTCAAAAAACACGCTTTGATTTGAGCTGAGCAGATCAGCTCTAAGAAGCAATAAACAGTGGTTTCCAATGGCTCTTTTATACAGCTAGTGAAACATTACGGTGCTGATTCTGGAAAAATACATTACTACAACAATGTACATTGATTATTGATTTTTATGCACATTACGCAGATAAATATCAGCAGGCAGCTCCCAAGCTGAAAATACACACAAAACTTACTGGCTATGCAGCCTCTTCAGCAACGTTAAACGCTGTGAGCAATTGATTTCAAAACATTAGTTCCTTCTCTAGAAGGAACAAAAATAATACCGTTGAGATATAACATCAGGTTATCGACTGTGTCTGTATTAAGAAAAATTTCCGGTAAAGGTGTCGGGAATTTCCCGATTGCACAGCTTGTACGTACGTATGTATGTGTGTGTGCGTTGTCTGGTGAACTTTTTGTCACCGAACTCGGGCTGCGAGTGTTTTGCAGTTTATTTAGGCTTGTTTTCATTGAACTTTCTAATAAATGCTTAATTTTGTGTATTTTATTAAACTTGCTTTCGTGTCCATGTGATAGTCTGTATTAGCACTAAGTATGACTTGTTGACTATTTACCATATAGCGTAAAAGAAATTACCGTATATGACTTTCTACAGTCTACATACAGTATATAACTTTCTACGTTTCGTAGAGTAGTAGAAAGTCGCTGCAACAGTCCTATTACAAAGAGGTAGTGGGTGTTTTCTCGTATACAGCTCACTTGTCACTCGTTAGTCCCGTTAATGTTCTCTGCAGAATGGCAGCTTTGTGGATATGAACTTTGGGTTACACCTACGGTTTACACGTAAATTTTTTAAGTGGGGTTAGATACAGGTACAGATTTGATTACAATTTTTTCAGATGTTTACAATTCGACGTAAATAGATTATTGCAAAATACTATTTATAAAGGACAAAGGTGGTCCTATCTTAGTTATGTTAGTTACTTGTCAGCAGTATGTCTAGTGTTTGAAATGTCACAGCAGACAAAACCAACAAAGATCGACAAAACCAACAAAAACCAACGATCTTCTTCAAACAGCTCACAGAGCAAAGTTTACTGGATGCGAAGTCATAAAAATTGGAGAGCTGCACTGTCGCATGCTTGTTATAGAGTTTTATTATGGTTACATTGTCCAAGGCATGATAGCTTCTACTTTGTTTCCCTTATTGTCCTACATTGGCACACCCATTGGTATAAAGGTTTTGAGCCATCCTGAGTTTCGTGAAGAAAGCAACACTAAATTTCACATCACAATTTTAGTGCTTGACTCTTTGGGCATGACTCCTATTTTCATAACGGCAATGCATCACCTCCACTATCGAATGAGATATCGAACTATGTTTTACAACTTCATCTATATAATGCAAGACGACGTATCTCAGCTGTTTACCACGTGTAGTGTCCTACTTCTGGTTGTTACGTCTTTGCTGAGAGTTGTAGCGCTTTTTTCACCAATATTGTATCGAAAAATACCTGTAACAAAAGTATACTACGCTACTTTGATTGTATCCCTGATTTATTCAACCAGCTTGTTTTTGCCTCCAATTTTATTTACAAGACATTTCGACACTAAATTAGCATACCAGCCCCAGATAGATGAATATCGAATGGCAGTCACGGGCTGGTTTTCCTCGAATACATACATCAACCTTATGAAACTAAGAATGGGAACTTTTGGTGTAATCAGTGTTGCGATGTTTTTGACAAATGTGTTCGTTTCTGGAGGCATTTTCTTTTACAAGAAAAATAATAAAGTTTCTAGCGAAGCAGCTTTGCAGAATAAAAAGAACACAATTAAAGCGGCGCTATTGATTACAAGTATTTGTGTGCCGTGGCTTTTATTTGCTGGCACTTACTTGGTCTATGTTTTTTTAAAAGATGTTCGCAATTTTGGTCACACAATTCGTTATCACTCGTATTTTTACTTTAGAAATTTAGCATACAATGAAATCATAACAGCTTCACATGAGGAAGTATTTTTTATTAAAATTAATGTTGCCGTCAAATACTTGTACATGTTCAATCACTCATGTAATTTCTTTTTATACACGCTTTTTCATAAACGTTTTCGATCAATTTTTGTCAATATATTTTTTAATAGAACTAATAAAACAGAAGCACTTAATGTAACCAACAACCAAAACGAAGCAAATACTGTCGAAACAAAGTAGCATAACTGTAATGATAATAAACCAATGTCCTCACGTTTTATAATTTTCACATCTGTCACTTCTTCAAGTTTAAAAACGAATTTCCCAAAAACAAAGGTTTAATGTCAAGGGTGCTGTTATGTTTTTTACATTAACATTTGCATTTACATTTACGCTTACAATTCCATTAACACATTTACATATCGATTTACATATATTTTTATATTACATTAATGTTTATGCTTACATTTAGAATCACAACAATTAAATTGATGAATGACTTTATGACCGCAATACTGTAATATGTGGTACAAATGTTACAAATGTTTTGATCAGATATACTGTCTAATGCTACAAAAAACTTTTTACTGAACCTACTTTTCTATCAAAATAAACTTTAAATAAAAAGAAATTTTAAATAAATCATTTTTAATCGGAGGAACAAAACTTATCAAAAACGTGCCGTGCTAAATTTTTTTTATTTAGCTAAAAACCTGAAATTTTGCGTAAAACAATTAACAATCGGTGTAAGTTACCAACACAATTTATAAGGAAAGTTGTTTACATGAGAGTTGTTACTATGACAGTGACGTTTGTGTTGAATATCATGTTGCTAACATTTTAGTGTATGCTAAATTTTGCATACTAAATAAATTCCGATGTGCAAATTTGACAACTAATAATGTCATTGCCACAGCCCAACAGGTTTTTCATTTCGATTATGTATTCTCGTGTGCTGCTAACGTTAAAGTGCTCCGGACTGTGATTTACACGTCCGCCTCTGTCAAACCGCACACGTCACCTATGTTTTACATACATATTAATTGCCTTGCTGGTTTACTTCTGTTAATGTAGTGGCTTTGAAGTTGGTGCCGTTACACAGGCATAACAAAAAAATCAACAAAAAATGCTAATCCAGGAATCGATCTAATAGCCTTCGGTTTAAGAGTACAATATTTAAAACACTACACCATGCTGCTGTCTAGTATTTCAGAGCTAAATGTGTACTAAAATTTGTTCCGAAATGTGCATGTCTGCAACATAGGTTTAGAAATGTTAACGACATCCTTGCCCTTGGAACAAATTCTACTGAAGGTATTGCAGTCTGATAAACACATGTGTTTCATACAAGTAAAAGAGAGTAGTGCGTCTATCGTCTATATATTTATTTTGTGAAATGTATGTTTAACACGCTCCTAAACGTATATTGCACTTACGCTTAATTTTTTGCTATTTGCTAGTTTTTTATATATAGTTTGTATGTGTATTGTATGTATTTATGCACATTCTATGTACATATGTATCTATATCTTTTTATTCATGTTTTGTCATATTTAATTACAAATTAAAAATCCAATAGCCATTATGGTGTTTTTGGAGTGTCTTTGTTTAGTAGAGGAGCCTGATGTAAAAAATCTACTTTTGGGCGTTGTAACTGCAAGTTTCATTCAGCCAGCCATTTTTCTTTAGGTAAGACATAATTTTTTAACAAAAAAGGAACAGCCGTAGCAAATAGTAGCGTAATGTTTTTACTAATAGGACCATTATTAATTAATAGTAAAGTAAGGTAAATATAGTATGACATTTAGTTACACAACATACGCGGTACAAAGACAAACTATTATTTGGACCTGCCAAAGTGCCTCTATTTACATCTCTCAATAATATTGAAAGTACTTGCGAATTCCTCTCAAGTAACCTTTATGTGACTTTTTTAGTATATATGTGTTAAAGCCGTATTCACATTACAGTAAATGTCACTTGGGAGAAATTTGCAAGTACTCTACTACTACATTATTAAGGATGAAAATGGATTTGGCAAAACTTGCTTTAATATTTTACAATGCTGTCAATGCTTCAACAATGCTTTAAAAAAATGTTCATTCATTGCAACGATTGTACTAACATACTAAAGACGTGCAAATCTGCAAATGCAATCACGTAGTTCAGGACTTAAGGTGGTAGTGTCGCCAAAGCAGTTTTGCTCATAGGTTGCAAAACGAGAGCTTTTTGCTTTGAAATTGTACGTTCACTGAGAAACTAGTGAAGTGCCATATGGTATCAAATAAATACTGCCAGACACCAGACTACCAATATCTACCAATATTTTGAACCAATCACCATTTGTGAGCCAGACATCACACAATAGAGACATAAAAGTTCAAAAAATCGAGACAGATATCAGATTGGCCAGCTTGTGAAGTACATGTATGTTTTGACGCACAGTTTTTTCCAACAAATAAGAAAAATAAAAAATGAAGGTTAGTTTTTCTTTTGATTTTAAAATAAGTGTCTAAATTTTTCACAATTTATCATTATTGCTGTGAGTACTTCACAGTTTACGCACAATTTCACAGTTCAAACAGGTATTACTCCGCAACCACTGAAACATTTTGCACTAAATTTTGTGTGCATAGACTAGAGCATATGTGCTTTTAGCCTGTGTAAAGAATTTAAACAGAAAGTTTTTTAATTGTGACGAAAATATCAAATGTGAATAGGTTTTCAAAACGTCATTTTTTCGCTTTGCGGCTTCACTGCTAACTGTATGCTGCATCAATTTTGCTGAAACTTGGCAAAAATATTTGCCTTGAAACATATTTTTAGAATATATAAAATAACAATGACCTATCTTTCACTGAAAAAGTTTTATAGTCGCGCAAAATCGACTGCTTTCGCGACACTACCCCCTTAAGCTAGGCAAGCATACGGGTCTTGATTTGCTACGCAATACGCGTAGGTACAGACACCAACACAATTAAAACTGTCACAGTTATGAAATTGCGTCAATTTTCCGTCTCCAATTCAGAAGTTATGCAGGCAATGATTCCTTCAACCAGCACTTTATTGAAGTCAAATAAAAAAATAAATAAAACACAGTAACTCAGCTCTCACCAAGCTGACTTTGATCAAAACAAATCAATTGTTGTATTTGTAGGGCTACTTCCTACTCGAGGTGGGTTTTTCCGCATTGCACTAGTCAAAATTTTGCCTAAAAAGGCTCCTAATTTTGAAAGGCTGACAGCAGCTTGTTTGCCTAAATTTCTGGCTCACACATTTTTAGCCGATGACGTGTTGTGTTGTGTGAATAGTTTTTTATTTGCACTTGTTGAGATTATATTTTGTACGTTAAATTTAGCATTCAAATTTGGCACTTAAAATTGTTATTTCAATTATTGAAATAAATCCTAAATTCTACTTTAACGGGGGAGCTAGTCTAAACTTGAAATGACCACGGAGGTATAATTTTTTTTGGTGTGGCTTGGTTTATTATCCACGACAACGACGAAATCGTGGGGTGACACCGGCGCGCTTGAACAGGGTTAGGAACCGTGTCAAAAATGACAACTAATTCAAAACGTGTACACGTTTTGAAAACACGATTTGCAAACGTGTAATTGCTAAGGCAAATCGTGTCATTTGATTGACACTTAACGATTAATTGTGGCTTTTTGCGCAAATGTTTATTACTTGGCGGGCTACTTTAGCGGCTTTATTCTGCGTAAACGTACGTATGCATATGTATGTCTGCGGCCCTTGGCTACTAACTTTAGATAGCTGTCTTTAACTGAGCATAAAGTGACAGCCGCATTTAATCCCCAAACGTGTTTTGGCTTTTGCAAATCGTGTATTTGCTGGCAAAAACACGATTTTGAAACGTGTGATTTCAAACGTGTTATACGTTTAGATTTTTGACACAGTTCCTTAGGTACTGAGGCGTCACGTGTCGTTTCTGATTAAGGCTAGGTGCACTTAAGGGGGTAGTGTCGCGAAAGCAGTCGATTTTGCGGTTCTATAAAACTTTTTCAGTGAAAGATAGGTCATTATTCTTTATATATTCTAAAAATATGTTTCAAGGCAAATAATTTCGTTAAGTTTCAGCAAAATTGATGCAGCATACAGTTAGCAGTGAAGTCGCAAAGTC
The DNA here is from genome assembly GCA_030248245.1 of Trissonchulus sp. WLG1_4. Lineage (NCBI taxonomy): Eukaryota > Metazoa > Nematoda > Enoplea > Enoplida > Ironidae > Trissonchulus > Trissonchulus sp. WLG1_4. The sequence goes on along the minus strand of JASANF010008198.1, from coordinate 7,496 downwards.
GGAAAAATGACGTTTTGAAAACCTATTCACATTCGATAATTTCGTCACAATTACAAAACTTTTTGTTTAGATTGTTTTCACAGACTAAAAGCACATATGCTCTAGTTTACGTACACAAAATTTAGTGCAAATTGCTTGAGTGGTTGCGGAGTAATACCTATTTGAACTGTGAAACTGTGCGTAAACTGTGAAGTACTCACAGCAATAATGATAAATTGTAAAAAATCTAGAAGCTTATTTTGAAATCTAAAGAAAAACGAACCTTTATTTTTCATTTTTCTTATTTGTGACAAAAAAATGTGCGTCAAAACGTTACATGTACTTCACAAGCTGGCCAATCTGATATCAGGCTTGATTTTTTGAACTTTTATGCCTCTATTGTGTGATGTCTGGCTTACAAATGGTGATTAGTTCAAAATATTGGTAGATATTGGTAGTCTCGTGTCTGGTAGTATTTATTTGACATCATATAGCATTTTACTAGTATCTCCGTGAACGTACAATTTCAAGGCAAAAAGCTCTCTTTTTGCAACCTATGAGCAAAACTGCTTTGGCGACACTACCACCTTAAATTAGGTTTATGCTATAAATTTGACTTTTACTTGTTTTCTCCTGTTTAAATATTTGTTGATTTTAATGTTGAATAAAAGTCAAAATTTTAAATAAAATGCTGTCCATTTAAAATGGTTTTTGGATTTCGTTTTGGCAGCTAGGTGCCCATGGAGGGCATTGTAGCTGTTGTTGGTGAATCCATGTGTGTGCCCCGGACCTACGTAGGGCAGTGCCTGAGCGATTTATGGTACTTTGCCCCGTTTCTCACCCATTGTATCGCATCACAGTTGGGTTCGGGCGCACGGTCAATTCTTCCCTTCGACCCTCGCCCATTCGGCCTAAGTTCCAAGAACTCCGTGGTTTGCGGTAGAACACAACAATAACACCTGTCACTGAGCAATGAAAACGCGACAACAGCAACTATTGTTAAAACCCAAATACAACTAACAAAAACTTTAAATATAATTACTAAGCAATCGGAGCATCTCTGATGACAACTGATTTATGCCATGGCTACCTGCCTGACAAGACGCCCACAGAGTTTGTTGAGCTTAACGTCGCAACACCCAAAACTGAGCTGCCGGGCCCCAAAGCAATGGCCTAACATATTAGCGAATATTTAATTCCATTATCTCGCACTAGTAAAACCAGTTGGCGTGATGTTTCGCAAAATCGTGTTTCTCACAAGGATAATCGATTGAATTTGATTTGTTGTATTCGAAAATTAGAACGTTATTAGCTTTAAAAAACCTTCTATATTTACTGTAAAATTGATGTATAGTTTTGGTAGTTTTGAAGATTTATCAACTTTATTTCTGAGTGTACAACCGTAGCATCATTTTTGAAAAACAGACGTTCATCTAACTAAAACGGTGAATAAGCCGAATATTTTTCTACGCGTTGTATACTTGATCATAAAACAATATCATAATGTTAGAAAAGTTTTGAAAATGTGCAAATATAGATTGACAGCTTAATTATTCAATGAAAAATGGTGCGTTTATTAAAATACAATAACAATTTTTTTAATTAAGAATGAACAATAAATTGAATAAGTCGTCGAGAACAAAAGTCGTACTTGAAAGCAAAATTTACATACAGAAAACTTTGTATAAACCTACTTAGCAAAATTTCAAATCATAACTTCACAATGACTGCTCCCGTCAGGTTTATATTTATTTTAATAACTTTGATAGTTTCTGGTACGTCATGCTTAAACGGATTAAAAAGGGATTAGATTAAACCTTAATTGCTTTCATTGGTGGTTACGTTTTCGAAGTTTTTGCATTAATTCCAGAAATACTTGATCGAACATAATCAAATTTGGCACAAACGTTGAAAATGTAGATAACAATATTTGAGCTTAGTTAAAAACTGATTCAAATTCTAAATTCTAATGCCAATATCACAAAATACAAACAACCACTTGACACAATAATCTGCATGTATTTAGTCCCTTATGTATCTATTATATCTGGAACATTTGCTTAGTATATGCCATAGCAGCTAAGAACGTAGCTTTAATAAATCTCTCCAAAAATTGCAAATTTTCTGCAGTCTCATGAAATACATTTTTTTTGCACTTTTGTCAGCCATTTTTACAGCGGTTAAAGGCAGGCTATGCTTAGTCTGATATTAGATGACTCCAATGGTAACTAAGTTTATAATTTTTAAAAAAATAATTTCTGAGCACAGTGAGTGATTTTATTTGAAGTAATTTTTTAACGACTATCCTGCTGGGTTCATAAGAACGCAAAGAAAGCACACTTGACAGTAGCCAAACAAATTTCCCCGATACCTTTTCCGAACTGAATGAAAAGGCTGATTATGTTTGAGTTGGAGCCATTTAACAAAGCCATGAAAACAACCTCTTATTGACATTTTAGTAAAAAATTGAGGCAAACATTTAGTCACTGTAAAAATCTGCTGAAGCAATACGTTTAATTTAGCATGAGCTACCAATTTTAAAGCACGTTAACTTAGACTTCTGTAAAAGCTTGACTGTTCAAAAAACAAAAAATTGTTAAAATTGAACTGATAAGCTTCATTAAAATATGTAGTTGGTGGGCACAGCATTAGTTTTATCGACACTTGAAAAATTGCAATTTTGTAACAATTAAATTAATTAATAATATGCAGAAGACCGCTTGTAAATTATTTAGTAATTGCTACAAAATATAACAATGAAAAAAGCTGCAAAAATTTAACTACCACCCGAAACTAGATAATCTCATAGTAAAGCAGATTTTGCAAAAACTATGCGCTATGATGCTTTCTGTGCTTTGGTGATTTCTGCTATGCGTTTAATTGATTCAAACATATTTGTAAAATATAAATGTGAGTGCAAATAGTTGGAGCAACAACATTTAAACTATACTCGCTGTCATGTGCACAGTTAGCGTACTGATTGGCTTGCCATTTCGAATTGTGTCGGATTACGACCTGGATACGTAGAGACACATAGGGGAGGGGGTAGGGGAGGTATCCATCGACCTCCCTCAGGGGGTTCGACCCTCCCTCCCGCCTCAGAAAAATGGCACCTCCCTCGCCCATCAACCTCCACCTCCCCCACTGAGTGCCGAAAAAGTGTGCCAAAATTAAAGTAAATTATCAAAAAATTGCAAAAAATTTTCGGCCGCAGCCAAACAAGTGCCCCAAAAATAAGTAAAAAATTGAAAAAGTGCCCAATTTTTGCAGGTTTAGCCGGTGTCACGGGCAAAAGTGTCCCCCCTGTCCCCCCGGACACTTATGCCTAGGCAAAAGTGTCCTACTTGGGCAAAAGTGTCCCCCTTACACTTTTGGTGCTAAAATTGATTGCCCAGTCCTACAGCTATGCTTTAATTTCAGTTGAACTAAATTGAAAGAAAACGAAATGAAAACGAAAACGAAAGCGAAAACGAAAACGAAATGCACGAAACTCAAATAATTTTTATTGCGACCCAAAAGTTGTAAGCCTACACACTTGATTTGATTAATTTTTAAGGAATGAGAGCGCCTGTCTCTTTCTGCTGCCCTGACTATTGCTTTGCTATTCATGTTGCCGCTTTCATTCTCAGCTGCGTAGGTAAATATACTAAACTTTAAAGAAGCATACCGCCATAAATTTGACAGCTGAGACCGCCTCAGCTGCCAAATTACACAACGAGCGAAAACGAAAACGAAGCAAAGAGCGAAAACGAAACGAAATTGAACGAAAGCAAAAACGAAAGCGAAAACGAAAACGAAATGTTTATCAACTGAAATTAAAGCGTAGCTGTATATGCACAACAAAACCACAAACTCGCAAAATAACTATGTATATTCTCAAAACCTATACACATTCTACAAATAGTTTTCAATTTAAAATGCTTTAAACAACTTTTAACACCATGCGTAACTATTTAAACTTAATAGGGTTTCCGTTTCATACTTCAGTATGGCTATGGCATACGGACAACGGACATAGCCCACACGAAAACAGTTTCGTCCGTCTTTTCAATTCATACTTTTTCGGCCAAATGAAAATTGGGACATGAGACATATATACGGCTGTATAAAATTCATTCGTTTGAGCGGCACGTCCTTTTGTCCGTATTTTGTCCTTATGTTAAAGAATTTCAGCACAGTTGAACAGAAGTTAACTTTACCGGACATACGGATAGATTGAATTAAACTGTGCCGTTTAGTTAGGATAACCTGACATACGGTCTAAGGGCAAACGGATATGCGGCTGAACGGACTAAAAGCTAAAGACTTTCTGGCATCTTATCTCTTGTCACTTAGTGTTCTGCCGGTCAACTTGTTCGCTGTCCGTTCATTCGATTCAAACTGCACAGAACTAATAAAAACTTAGTGCATTGAAAAAAACGAAACTTGTGGCAACAAGCACGTTTTGCGAGTAAGGTTAAACTTTTTAGATAGACTGCGTTGCGAGTTGCTTGCAGTGCTGAGGATATTCTTCGAATATAAAACGCGGCACTTAAAAATTTTCGAAGCGAGCATATTTAAAAAACTTGCAAAGTACTATCCGTGTTAAACTTCACTTAGCCAACAGTGTCACCTCACCACCAGTAATAACCAAAAATGTCTCCATCAGAAAAAATTATAGAGGTCAGTTTTGCTTAAATCTTGATTAACTACATAAGAGATGCAACGTGATCAACGTGAAAAGTTTAACTTCGAAATTGATCTTTGTATGGCAAAAGCGTACATAAAAGCAACTTTTTACGAGTTACAGTTCACATTTTACAGCAGCTAAACAACGCACACGCTCATCGTGTGCTACTCCGCTGATGTACGCTAGGCCAGCTCAGCTATTGTTTTGTAGCGAACGGCGTCCATACTCCATAGATGGACTCCGTAACCGCCACTGGGCAACGTTACCATGTCCTCTAGACTAGTTCAAAATTTCTTACTTCCGACGCACTAATGAACATTCCACGAAACATAGCTGCGACAGGTTTTGTTAAATTACTGTTTTCTGCAAGCAAAACTTGTTAGCACTGACAGACGTAAATGAGAGCAGTGAGCAGGCAGTTAATCTTACGTACACACACGCTCTAGACACACACGCTCACACAAACAGTGTTAATTGCTGACCTAGCAGCAGTCTAACACTAGAATAGGTGCATTTGTGTGCTCTTGACGCACACGTTTGCACTATAGTATGTATATACGTGGCGGGTGGCGTATTCTACTTTGTCCCAATTCTAGTTTGTCCCAACAAATCTGATTGGCTACGCCTATATTTGTTCAGCCAATAACATATTAATAATATGATGTACACTAAGTAGGCGGAGCATATCTATGTATTGCTGTCTTACTGTTCTTACTGTAGCCTTTCACAATAGTGCAAAATTGTACAATAGTGTTACAATAAAATCAAGCAAACGTATAAAAAATGAAATAGTGATATTAACTTATTAAAAGCGTTCAATGCATAAATATATATAATTGTTAATAAGAAATATCTTTCGTCTGGTACTCAATTTAATCGCGCGGACATTCCTATTTTGCTTAAACGTAATGCACATGCTATTACTAACTGCCTTAAATATAAGAGTAATGATAATAAATTTTAGTAAAAATTAATTTTTTTTAATTATAGCTGTTAGCAATCGAAAATGAACCTAGTCGATTTCCAAGCTAGTCTCGAATGTAACAAAACTATTATTATTATTAGATAATTGTTTTGCAGTCAATTTGTCACCTTAGGCACGCTCCGGCTCCACCCACTCAATTTTGATTGGCCTGTTAATCAAACCGTAACAACCAATCATAATCATTGGGACAAAGTAGAATTGGGACAAAGTAGAATAAACCGCGGCTGAGGCCGCCGCGTAAAAACTGAGAGCTGGGTGTAAATTTGTGAGCACTAACCGTTGCGTATATTCAAAACACAATTTTGAATTTGCAGCTAAGCGTAAACTAAGGGGAGACACTTTTGCCCAAGGTAGGACACGTTTGCCTAGGCAAAAGTGTCCCCCCCGGACACTTTTGCCTAGTCAAAACTGTCCGGGGGACACTTTTGCCTAGTTAAAAGTGTCCGGGGGACACTTTTGACTAGGCAAAAGTGTCCGGGAGACAATTTTGACTAGGAAAAAGTGTCCGGGGGGACACTTTTGACTAGGAAAAAGTGTCCGGGGGGACACTTTTGACTAGGCAAAAGTGTCCGGGGGGACACTTTTTTGGGGGGACACTTTTGCCCGTGACACCGGAAATCAAACCATAACCAGGACCATACCCTCTCTCCGCCGGGGGTCGGGCACCCCCCTCGTCGATTGCTCCCGTACATCTCTGCCTCTGTCCTGTTGCTCAACTTTACAAGCCCTACAATAATGACAATTGTAAGTGCAAAATCTGGTGATTCGTTACGAATTAATCACATAAATTCATTACGACTCACCTGATTTTGCAGTTACAATTTTTATTATTGTAAGACTTGTTGAGCAACAGGCCCATGTGCGTGTTTTTGGCTCGCTGCGGCAGTTTGCTTTTCAAATTGGTCCTTGTGCCTGTTCAGCATGTGTATCTTATGCATTAAAAACAAGTTTTTCCAATTTTATCTGTGTTTTCTTGATAAATTGCGTACTCCAAGTCTTGCTTGGGTCGTTTAGGAGTTAGATGTGTAGTTTAGTGTTGTGAGCTAACCAATACATGATCGTGTGTATTTTTTAGAGGTGATATGCGAAGTTGTTGATTATGCTGTTTGCAAAGAATTTTACGACGAAAAGTTGGCTGAAAAGTGTAGTAAGTTTCTCCAAACAGCGGTAACTTAGCAGTAGCAATTATTGCTATAAATTTCAATTGCGGTTATAGCTGATTTCGAACGTACAGTCTCGGACAAAATTGTTAAGGTCCGCTCGCATTCGCAAATGGATGCTTTTGCGAATGCGAGTGCAAACAGTCAGTTGACCTTTTAACCTTAGGTGACCTTCAACTTTGTTAAGCGTCTATGTACATACATATATAAGTTGCAGTCAGCAGCACTTGATATTCACAACCGCGAATTTTAGCGTAATAATAGGCCGCTAAAGTGGCTGGGAAAAATTCGCGAGGCACTCGCAACGCAGATATGTTCCCGGAATTCTGGCCAGGACTGTATTTTTTTTAATCATATAATATATTGTTCTGCCGTTGCTATATCTCGCCGCAGCAATTTTCAGATGCCCAAGCTTCGGCTGAAGAAGCCAGTTCAGAAAGATGAGGCTACTCCGAAATTGTGTCTTCTATCTGGTAGAAAGTCAGTTTACCTAATGCTGACATAGTAGTTTTTCAAAAATTAAATTTAGACGTTTTTTTCAGCGATAGATAGGGTGGCAAAAGTCGAGTCGGAAGAAAATGCACCATCGACAGATTTTCATCGACGTGTGTCGCATATAGATGTGAACAAAAATAAGAAAGTAAAAGTATGTAGCATGGAATATTATAGGTGAAGGGGGGTAAATCAGGTGTATATAATGTCC
>JASANF010008197.1:0-24292 GCA_030248245.1 Trissonchulus sp. WLG1_4 | reverse complement strand
TTTTGTCGATGTATAGATTACGGTGTTTTTTAATAAAAGCATTAATGTTTTTGATGTTTTAGCCGTTCGGTGTAATTCCTCAGGCTGTGGATGTAGGTTCATTTGAATAAAGTGGATGTATTTCACAAGTTGCTTAGCTTTAGCTAAACGTTAAGTCACCGACCAAAATGTCACGGGGAAACATGTGATAATAGAACAGAACATGATGGTGCCAAGTCTGTTTAATTTTTTGTTGTCAGTAGTGCCCGACAGGGTTCTGTTCTGTTAATGAGGTTCCGACATACCACAGAGTTATAACAAAACTGTTTATGTGGATTGAATTGTTTTTTGTTGCGTTTATTAGCACAGAAACTTGTTCGCTTTAGAGAGTACTAAACTAAACTGAAACCTACTACTAAAAGACGTTTTACTTTATGACGCACATTTCTGATTCATAACGAATGTGCTGTATGTAAATAAATTTTTGTCTCAATTTTCACCCGTTGAATTACGTTTCGCTTGGGCTCAGGCGTGCGTCTGTCGAGCCTTCCGCCCTTAGCCTCAAAGTTGGAGAACTTGGTGATACGCCGTTTAGCAGATACATATTGCTCACCAGGTTCATATTTCATATTCTATTTAACGCCCTAACAACTGAGCATGGTAGCCAAGTGGTTAGGGCTTTGGACTGAAAGTTCAGCCCAAATCCACTCACAAGCTTGACGAAGTCTCATTGCGCAAGATACCAGCGTCACGTATGGTCCGGTTAACCCAGCATTCCCTCCACAAGTATTCGCCAAATGGCTACACAATTATGTGAGAACGTAACAGAGGTCCGTGTGGGACATTTGCTGGCCCGCCTCTACGATCCTCTTTTTTGGTGACAAAGCGTGTCCTTCTCGAAAAACCTTTGGTCCTTCCTCTTGTTGGACCGAAGCTTCGTCAATTAAAACAAACCTTAGTCTTTTTGGAGCTTTTGTTTGGATCAAGTATCGACATTTGAGACAAACCTTTGTCATTTTGGACAAACCTCGGTCATTTTTTTATAACAATGCGTTGTCCTTCTGGATAAACCTTGGTCGTTTTAGACAAACCTTCGTCTTTTTGAACCAAGCTTCGTCTTTTAGAATAAACCTCAATCCTTTTTCGGCTACGAAAGTTCGTTGCCAGTTACCAGTAACAAATTGGAAACATTTTTGCAATGTACTGCAGTCTCTTTGGAAACGGCACCTCTGACGTTCCAGAGCAAAGAAACGAAAATGAGCACGCACACCAAGGTCGAATCAACCAGGATGCTACGTCCAGCGTTTACGTTTACCTACCTATACTACATAAGTACGTATGTAATTCACTAAACCAAATGCCTGATAACAGAGTGACTGAATAACACTAGTTTGCTGTTCCGGCAGAACAATTTTCCGAGGCCACTTGAAATGTATTAAAAACTATGGAAACTATTGAACAGAATCTTGTGAAGCAGACTCATTGAATGGCATTTTTGAAATTAATTTCCAAATGGATTTTGGCTGTGAAATTTGAAATCTGATATTTTTCAGGTAAACTGGCAGGAAATAAACTAATGGCAACAAATTTTGCTGAGTTCTCAGATATCACAACTATTCACGGTTTGTCAGACCTATTGCGTCACAAATCTAAGCCATGTCTCAACTTTTTTGGACATTTCTTATGGCGGTTTGCTGTTTGGCACTGCTTTGTCAAATACTTGTTGCATCAGTGGATTTTTCAAAACGACCCACATCCACTAGAATTGTGCCGGAATTGCTGAATGCGTTTCCAGAAATTAATCTCTGCTCTTGGAAATGGATAAATTTTGGAGAATTGGGACTTAATAGTAAAGCCTTAGATTTCCTGGAGTCTTTGATAGATGATAGTAATGAAACTTTGTGGAATGCAAGAGATTATGCCAATTTTTTTTCAGAAATTCGAAAGCAGAATGTAACTTCTTTAGAACAACTTTTTGACAAAAATGCAGTGAACATGACCAACGCTATTCTAAACTCCGACCCTGAACTCAAAAATACATCTTATTTTTACAGTCATATAGGTTATTGTTTGAGAATTCCAGCGATACAATTCGATGACAGTAATAGTCGGAGAAGGATTAAATATGGAAATGCAGTTAATATTGAAATTAACGCCAAATATGCTACTTTTCGAGTGGTAATTGGGTCTGATTTTGAAATGTCTAATTTGCCAGAATTGCAACCGGAGAGTTCAATGGTTATTATTCAACCAAAACGGTATGATCTAATCAATACGCCCCAAAGCCCTTGCAGAGATACTGTCAAAGACTATCCATGGGTGATTTGTCAAAGTAGATGTTACTATCGTGCCGAAATGTGCCAAGCTGAGTGTTTGTCATTTTATACAGGATTTCCTAACGTGACAATAAGTCAGTATTGTCAGACGTACGAAACCCTTGGAAAATTTTACACAATGCTGTACAATAACCAAACATCATGGAAGCCGCAGTGCTGGGACGTGCAAGCATGTGAGGTGAATTAGCATTACTGATTAGTTCGTACCGGTTAATAATGATCATTATTTTTAAAAATAGTTGTCAGCCGTATCATTAATTAGATTAATTAAGTTACACTAAAAAAATTAACGGGCTTCTTCGAAAAGCAGAAATTGAAGAAAATACTGATAACTACTTCTTTGAAAAACACACTTCTGTCGAAATTTAAAACTCTTTGATAATAAATTAACATTTTTAGCTTTGAAAAGACTATTAAACCAGCGCCTGTAACTTAAGTTTCTATGCACAAATACAACTGATGTAGCTGAATTCTATTGGGATCTTCTACTTTAACAATATTTGTGTTGTTTTGTATATATTAATGGCTTTTCTGTAAATATTTGGTTTGCACTGCTTCTTTAGCTAAGAAACGAATTGTCTTCTACATAGATACACTGTTAAGAAACCAAACCAAAACTAAACAAAAATCAAAACACGAACTCTATTTAGTAAAGACCGCTCGTATGGTAATGTTTGGTACGTATGTATGTACTTATGCAGGTAACACTAAGCTTAGCAAGATGCTACAATATGTGCCATATTTTTAAAAATTTTTTTATGAAAAAAAATAGTTTCAGATTCAATGTCAAACGCCAAGTTGCATTCGTGAAGAATACTTAGTTGAAATCACTGCTGATCCGGACGCAACTTCTTCAAATGAATCCTTCACAATCCGGTTCAACTTGCGTCACAATCACCGCTATGTGGAACGCATTGAAGTCTACTACCTTTACTCTTGGACGAGTTTCGTGAGCAACATTGGCGGAATGTTGTCCCTGTTCACAGGAGCATCACTGGTTTCTATACTTCAACTAATTTTTTACTGCCTTTGCAAACCTGTTGCTGAAAAGTGCTGCCGTGGCGGGAAAAAGAGCATAACAAAAGATATTGAAAGAAACACACAAATTGACAAGTTTACAAATTTTTAGCATCATAATAATGTTTTTTGCTTACCATATGGGGTGGAATTCTTGAAGGGTGATTAGCGACTGACTAATTTAATCACTCGCTAAACGCTAGCTAAACACCCTGACTATCTTGATCAGTATTCTAAAAAAATTATCTATTTACGTTTATCGCTTTGTGTGTGTGTGTGTGCGTGTGTGTGTTTTCATGCAAGCTGGCTGGTCAGCGGATTTTTCGTGTTAAAAACGTTCTAAAACGAGTGATAATTAATCAAGTGTTTAAACGCTGACTAAAAGCTATTCTGGAAGACTGATTAGACAGTGATTAAGCCACGGCGAAACAGTCTAAACGGAAATATATGCAGAAAATTGTCATAGCTGCTAACGGCTAATGTAGACAAATTATTGTTCAATAATTGGCTATGAACAGCTATAGCCAAGTCGTTGTTTTCAAGGGCGTTTGAAAGCCGTGAAACATGAGAAATTTACTGTACTTTTGACCCTATAAGTGACAGGCAGTCTTCCAGAAATAAAGGTCGTAGTTTCAGAACACCAAAAAACTAGACGCAAAAATCTTACAACAGCAGCAAAATTTAAATTTAAAAATTTAAATTTAAATTTTTTATTGCAGTTTGATGATAAAATTTAGCTGTAGTTAGCGTAAAAGTTCATTTTTTGCTTTTTAGTCAATATTTTATTAGTTAATATAATATTTTCATTTATTTACGGCGTAAAGTCTCTCATTTTAAAGCTAATTTAAACAACGACGATAACAACGGAGTGGTGTCTACTCAAGCCGAGTCTAGTAACAACTAAATCCGAGATTCAAAAATTTGGTTGAATGAGTATTTTACTGCGGCTAATAAGTTAAACGTTAAACAAAACTGTTGGACGAGTTTACAACAAACTGAAGGCTTTTTCTATAAGATGGTATAAGCTTCAAATGCTGTTGCAGCATGAAAAAATAAAGTGACAAAAAGTGCCAATTATGCACGAGTTTACCCCAGATACACTTAATAGAATTAATTTAACTTATTAACTGTGAAATCCAGTGACTTTAATTTTGTCACTGAATCCATTTATTATCTAATCAATTTGCGCAATCAGTCTTAAAGTTTACCGCAACTGTCTTACAGGTGGTAATGTTGTGAATTTTTATAATGATTTTGTGTTATCACTGTTTTTCACTGATAGCATTTCCATTGTTTGAAGGACACTGTACGTTTTTGAAAATGATATAAAAGTTTTTTCGCGCAACAGTTTAATTAACGTTTATAGACGTTTAAACTCTGACGTTTTCGTACTCACCCACACAAATAGATTACATACCATTGTGTTGTGTTTTAATGACCTTTTATTGGGTTAAAAAAATTTGTATGGTTCTGTAGCAAGCAGTTTTATGGTTGAGTCATGTACATCAAGGAAGGAATGCTAACAAGGCACTAATTTGATTTGTTTTAATTTTGTTTTTTTTAATCAATCAATCAATCAATAATACTAAAAACTAGTGTATTATGTACTCTTGATGAACAGGATTAGATTAGTGTTTTTATAATGGAAGCCTTACATTAAATTGCCATACATGCATTACTAACACCTCGAGCTTATAGGCTTCCCAGTTCCAACGTATGTAACCTCAGCCTCTAAAATATTTTCTAAATTTGCCTCACTCTTGAGGTAATTTATTACGGAAGCAAAAAATTATCCACTCAGTTTACTGCAATCCGGTAAATTGGCCCCAAGCACATAATACAAATACAAGTCATTTGTATATAATAGACCTGCGTTTTTCACTTGAATTTTCTATTTTGGGGTAGTAACCTGCGTTTTCTCACCAGTAACCTGTCACGTATAGTGAGTATTGTGTAACTCAAGTCTTTTTTGAGTTTAATGGTTCAACAAGAAACGACAGAAAAAAATGGCCACTTTAGTTTTCCTTTTCGCCGGAGAAAAATGAATTTCAATCTACGTCAAGTGTTGGTAGATATTTTTAACGCCCATTCAATAAACGCGCACAAAACCACTACTTTTTCGGCGGGTGCTTCTTACATAATTACAAGAAACAAAAATTTACTAGTTAAAAAAATTCGATCTAATATAAAAATTTTAGTTGTTCAGTCTTTACCTTTTCAAAATATATCATTTTTTACTTCATTCTCAACTTTTTTAGACCCCTTGTTTACGTTTTTTTACGTAATTGACCACTTCGCTTTATTTATGTAACGCAATTTATACTCAACGGTGCGCTAAAAAATGTGACCTCATTATCTATTCTAGTGCAGTTACTCGAAAGTCATAATTTTTGTAGTAATTTGTAATTTTAACGCCGATTCAAAAGTTGATTCTGGGGACTAAATTCGACTTTTGACTTTTTTAATGACCTTATGAATTCAAAATTATGCGTTTATACCTTTTCAATCTGTTATTTGAATACACCCTATTATTTTCGCTGAATTGTAATTCATGCTATCAAAGTTTCAAATAAATATATAGTAGGGTTTTTAACCTGTACAACGTGATTTTTTTACCATTATTTTGACGATATGTAATTTTGTGATCAATTGCGAATTTAAAAGGTCTTGTTACTTTTTTAATTGTTCTATTTTTGCGCACTTAAATCTGAATACTTGAAAAATTTGAGTATTGTTACCATAATGTAGATAGCATATCTAATTTCAATGTCATTTTTTAGTGTGTCAAAAAACGAAATTTTTTGCTGAATTGAACAAATTCTACGTTCTGATTGGTAAGCGATTAGTTTTATTCCTCCAGACATTTAATAAAACTTGTTGTCTCATTTACAAAACTTATTATTATTCAATGACACTGTTACGATTATCGCATGCTTGCTTATTTGGGACAAAAATATAGAATACCATCTTTTATATACCTAAAAAACAACAAGTATTTAGGTATTGGTACTAGTAAGTTTACAGGGGCAATATTATTGAATGCCTTTTCTGCTTTAACGAATTTAATTTAATTTTTATACCAATAACTGATCATGACATGACATGGTCAAGACTCTATGTAGAAAGCAACGAATTGGTTATGCCAAAACTTACCGCTAATGTATAAAGTTTAGTGATTTGTTGTAAAATATAAAATTTGGCGTAATTATAAAATAAATAACTTTTATGTAATCGCCTACATGAAGCACAGGAATAGGCGATGTCAAAAATACATAACGTCAACATTACATATTGGGGAGAAGTATGACACTTCGTTATTCCAGCTAATCGGCCTCGTGAAACGAGGAGGGTACCCCCTGAAATCAATCAAATCAATTCCAGATTCGAGAGGTGGAACTCCCCCCTGGAATCAAGAATTTAAGGGGCTATTACGGTCGAAGCATCGTTCTGGCCGATTAGCTAGAATAGAGAAGAGTGTCATACTTTCGATATTATGTACTCTTTATAACAGGTACCGTGCAACACTCTTTCCACTGGTCTAAATGTTAGTAAATTGCATATTTCGTAAATTTATAAATAGCTTCAACGTAGGTTACTTCAATACGAGAGACTGTGGTGGATTGATTGTGGGTGGAGCTTAATTAATGGTACAATTCGGTTATCTGATGGCTCACTACCTTACCCGTTTTGGTGAGGGCCTGCGCAGTGACTAATGACTTTTGGGTAAAATGCTGATTCAAGTCGGGTACCGATTTCGGTAACGTTTTGATTCCGGTTGGGTAGTGCTTCTGGTATGGGCTTACCGGATCAGTTTTAAAATCCATTGCACTAGGCTGCTAGTGACGTCATTCTGCCGGCTGAACGGACATACGGCTGTAAGTATGAATCGAGCTTAAGAATGGCATAATATTGCTCCAAACTGTTTTATGAATAATCCCATATCTTCGTTACAAATTTTTTCTTCTGAATACCCACTTAATATTTTTACACCTGAGGTGTTTTACTATCTTAATTTTTTTTATCAGTTTCTAATCCCTGCATTAAAATTGATTTTTCCACAAATTCCATTTATGTTTCGGAAAACTAGTCATGACCGGTTAATAAATTTTTAAAATTTTAAACTTTCACTGGCAATTTATGCATAGAAAAACGCTGGAACGTAATTCCTGAAATTGTACGCTTCGTGTAAAACACTAATTTTGTCGGCTCAAACTATTAAGTGCAACTTTTGAAAAGTTAAAACTTTTTGAAAAAGTTACATCTTTTTGAATGAAGTTACAATATAAATTACATCCGCATGGGTATATATAGTTTGATAAAAAATTATAGGAAATTTTTATGATCATTAGTAAAAACTACTCAATTGTTAACCTAGTTTATGGAATTTACTCTTTCCAACCAAAAGTTGCAAAATTATTACTTCAGCCTTGAAATTCGGAAAGTCATTCGAACAATTGTACCAAAAATTTTCTGTGGCCATCCCAATTTTCCAGCGGAGTTGAAATTGTGACGAAATTTTCTTTTCGACTCCTAGTATATTTACAAATGTCATCGTATTATTTGCAGGATTCCTCTTTGAGTCCATTTTAAGGGCCCGTTCTTCTACTGGATTAAATGGACTGGACTTATTTTGGTCTGAACTTTAGGGGTGGATATCGGACTGAAGAAACGAGTTAAAATAAGTCAGGTGCTCAAGCTTAGTAAGCTTAAACTAAACCACTACTGAGTTAGTTTATGTAGTTTTGCCACTACATTGTTTATTCGAAGTTCAAAATTTAGTTGTGATGTCAATCTCTAACTAACTATGTAACAAACTAACTAACTAATTAGCTAATTAACTAATTAGCTAGCTAACTAACTTAATCCATTAACTAGCTAACTAAGGGCCGATTCCTTTACCGGATTAAAGGGTTAATTATAATCGGACTAAACGGTTTAAAAATTATGCTGGAAAAGGCCATTCCAAAGCCTCCGGATTAAACGGACTTAACTGCTAGCGCGCTGATTTTTAAGTCCGTTTAGTCCGATCAAGCTGTGCTTAATTTAATCGTTTAATCGTTTAATCCGGTTGTTTAGGAATAGCCCAAATTTATAATCGGACTAAATTTAGTCGGACTTACGGACTTAATTTAGTCCGGTACTCCGGTGTCATTCCTAAACTTAAACTTTCCGACACTGATAAATTTTGCTTTCTGGTGCAACTATGTTTTTTCGCACCAGCCATTCTCTCCGCCTACAGATTGGCTGAGCAGTTGAAGTTGCCCATTAACTCGCTGTTTGAATACAGCGTTTTCGCAATATAAAGAATTTATTTGCAGCGGCACATGATAGTGCAAAAAACTAGCTGCAAATGACAATATATTAGTTTGTTAATCTCCATTGTACCTATATAAAGACTATTTACAAGAGTACATAATAGTGTCTCACTCTATTAAGAAGAGTGAGACACTCTCCTTTCTGCCTGTGTTATAGCGCAGGCAGATGCGCTGGTCGTTTTGAAGCCATATGTTGCCGTTTTATGCAACATGTGACTAGGCTAGCCAATCAGAAGCGAGCACCGCTTCTGAATGGCTGGATGCCAGTGCACGTGCTCCAGTCAGCACGCAGACGGCCTCGCGTGCTATTGCCTGAAAATTGTCAAAAACACGTTTAACTTACCAGTTAACAGCATATTCAGCACATACTAGCAATAATCCCTGAAAACGGTGATAAAAATGTCGGCAAAATTTAATTTTGGGCAAAAAAACCAAGAAACCCCCCCAACCCGACCGATCATGGCAAAATGTATCACTGAAATGGCTGTAATGGCGGCCAGGCTGCTGATTGTAGCACGTGAGGCCGCCGGCGTGCTGATTGGAGCACGTGAACAGGCGCCTAGCCAATCAGCAGCGGTGCTCGCTTCTGATTGGCTAGCCACATGTTGCATAAAACGGCAACATGTGGCTTCAAAACGACCAGCGCATCTGTCTGCGCTATACCGCAGGCAGAAAGGAGAGTGTCTCACTCTTCTTAATAGAGTGAGACACTATTATGTACTCTTGCTATTTAGCACCATATGGGTCAGGTCGTCGTAGCCGAGTGGTTAGAGCGTTCGCCTTGACCTCGCTTGGTTGGTGGTTCGAATCCGACTTGAGTAGTGTAATTAAATAAACTTTTTGAATGTTTTTGATTGAAATAACATATGCAAAATCTTTTTTAAAAACCTTTTTTGAAAAAAATTTAAAATTTTTGACAAGAGTTTGTTAAAAATTGACCAAAAAAAGCAAATTTGACAAAGATTTTTTGGAATACGTTTCTTTAACAGATAATTAAAATATATACACCATAAAATAGCCCAATTATTCAGCTACAATTTGATATATCGATCGACCAAATCGGTAAAGATAGTCATAAGTAGCAAGCAAATAATTGGGTTCATCGGGAAGATAAGTTCGTTTAATCCGCGTAACAGAACGCGGACTAAAATTCCATGTAAAATGCAGCGAGTGGACTAAACAGACTTATTTAAATCCGGTTTAGGAATGGAAATTTTTTATTCGGACTAATTTCAGTCCAGCTGAGAGTTTAGTCCGGTGGTAGTTTAGGAATGGGATCGGCTAAAAAGTTTAATCCGGTAGCAGTTTAGGAATGGGTTCGGACTAAGATTAAGCCGCTGACTTTTTTAGACTGTTTAGTCCGTTTAGTCCGACTTGTCATTCCAAAACCTCGGACTAAAATAAGTCCAGTCCGTTTAATCCGGTAAAGGAATAGGCCATAACTAACAAACCAACCACAACTAACTAATTAACTAACTTTAACTCCGAAATAGTCTGTAGCAAGTAATACGGTTGGTACTGTACTGAAAACATCTTCTAGGCGCTTTTTACAAAAAAATTAGTGATTTTGCTATATAAATTTTTAATTTAAAATAGACGTAATTCTAGTAAAAAATAGCATTTCATGAAGTTTATTAGAAATATGCATACTATTGCAGTTTTTGCGCAAACAATCTGTTTCTAGTTGTGTTTCTGCGACAATTTTTGCGGTAGATTTATATTATAATAATTAAAGCTAAAATTACAAACGTCCATGTAGACAAAAAGTTTGTGTCTGCGTGAGTAAAATTATACCTACATTTGCAACTAAATTTGTCAACGTCAATAGTTGCTGTTGATGAAAATAGTATTATGGATTACATTCGATAGTTGGGCAAATGCCGAAAATTAGCCCAGTCATTTTTTGCCATTACCCATTAGATTGGTCAAATAAGTTACCACATTCTGAACATGAACATCTTATATTTCTTCTGTTAGAAGCTGCAAACAGGTCTCAACTTAGTTTAACCAGAGAAACAACACATTACGACAAAAGCAGGCAGACTTTTTTCTTTTGTTGGTTTAAACGATGTATTGCTTTTATTACTAAATTTTCTATGATCGTATAAGAGAATATTGTAGCTAAAAATATTCATATTCTAGATTTTTTCTGCCAATATGATCAATAAATCCTGGCGGTATAAGGTACTACTTTTTTTGCATATTAAAAACGAAGCTTGATTCTCTTATTAAAAACTTGTGTTCAAAGTCTTCACATAATCACATCTCAAGTGAAATATTCTAAAGTCCCAAACCATGGGTTTAATAGGTTTTTATTGATTAATATTTATTTTTTAGGAAATGTAATATCTTCTTAATCATTTAACCACTGATGTGTGCCTTCTCACACTTATTTGTCTTCCTACTACCCTCAGTTTTGTGGGGTTTTATGGAGGCCACCCCCACCCCACCCCTCTGCCCCCCTTATTATTACGGGGACAATTGTGAGACTTTTTGCAAGGAGGGACAATATGGGGGATATTACACTTGTGATCATACTACGGGTCACAAAATATGCTTCCCCAATTATTACGCAGGTCAGTCATTCTGCATGTTTTGAACAAAAAAAGTGTTAGTAATGATGAGAAAAAATATTGCTTAATTGTGTGGTACCTATCTATTTCGAGTCATGAGTGAGACAGGGTCTTTTCTGACTGACTGATCGGCTACCAACAAACCCCGCGATAAAAGTACACACTACTGTGAATTATTTATTGAGCATTGAACTTCGGTTTGTCTTCAAGTAAACTTCAAGTAATAGATGTAGGGCGAAGTTTTCAATCCATCAAGCTAAAGAACATGCCTCTAAAATAAACTATGGTCGTGACGGAGTCTTGATGACTCTGTGACGTAGCGAAAATGTCTAAAGACTTAAATTTTAGCAGCTAAATACAATTTGGAATACGACAATCTGGAATAGAAATATGATAAATCGACTTTGACTTTAGATTTATTGGCTGGGATTCACAATAAGTGCTTGATGTTAACTGAGTCTAAATCAATATCAAACAAATAATTATATGAAATAATTTCACATGGAATTCTTCATTATGATGTTTTGTTTCAATTGCAAAAGAATGTCATAGACTAAGAAGTTAAGCGCTTGGTGAATCCCAGCCCGTTTAATTTTTCATAGCAAAAATTTATCCATATTTTTTAATGATTTCAGAATACTGCAATGTTTTCTGTCAACCTCACAACGACGATAAAAATGGTCATTTCACTTGCAACACCGAAACGGGTCAGAAAATTTGCCTAAGCGATTATTATGCTATAGAAAAAAATTGCACTGTTCACTGTAAGCCCAGCGGATTTTTCCAATGCGACGCGAATGGGAACTACGTTTGTGTGAAGGATCATTTTGGGCCGAATTGTGATAAAGTAAGGCTGGTTCATACAAACTAGTGACTAAAGCTCGGTTCATACTTGTCCTTGTCCTTGTCCTTATCGTTTCATCCGTAAGCGATTTCCAAGCAACTGTCCTACCAATTATATCAGTTTTTGCATAAATAAAGCTGAGGCGAAGTCAGAAACATGAAGCAACTTGGTTGTGTCGATTTATAACACCATTAAATTAACGTTTGTCCTTGTCCCTTTCCCTATGTCCTTAGGAACAATTATGAAGTTTGAACCGGGCTTAATAGTGCATATAGATTTGCTGGATTAATCGGATTAAACGAACATATAGAGAAGTATATGGAAGATGTGTTCAGCTAATTAATCAATGCGAAAGAACCGCATTTTTCAACTTTTCAATGACTTTTTGAGCACTTGCTACAAAAACAGTATGTAATGTGGCTCATATCTTGCTTGTTATTTCGTATGTCAATGTATCTAATGAGAACCGTGCATTAAAGTGTGCGTTGTTAATTCAGACACATATTTACTTCACAGAGACAAGGACAACGTAGTTGTGGTAAGCTAGGATGCATTTGGACAGGATAGTTTAATTAAACCCATTCGCCGAATGTTTCAGGTCTGTCACACAGGCATGTACGGAGGTCACTATGACTGTAATGCGGCAGGGGAGATAGTTTGTCACCAATATTTTTACAATCCAGCCAATTGGTGTCAAGATTACTGTAAACCCAACGAAAACGGACGGTATTCTTGTAGTTATGACGGTAAAAAGGTTTGCGAAGAAAGTTACGTCGGCCCTCAGTGTAACTGTACGGATGTAAACTCGACAGATCGATTTGTTTGTGATCCAAAAACTGGTCAAAAACGCTGTGAATTTGGCTGGGTCGGCCCCGAATGTAACTGTAACGATACAATAACCCACAGAGGTTATACTTGTGATAAGAACCGAGGCAAAGTCTGTAAGGAACATTTTTACGGGGCTGACTGTCGACATTGCACCCCACCTGACCCAATTCGCGATCATTACAGCTGTGACACTTCTACAGGATCGAAAATTTGCGCCGTAGACTTTTACGGCTCTGAGTGTAATATATACTGCCGGAATTCAACGACTTATACTTGTGACCCGAATTCTGGTAAACGAATTTGTAGCGAATACTATTTCGGCCCTACTTGTGGAATATTTTGTAATCTCACCTCTGAGTCACATTATGCTTGTGATCCTGCTACAGGAGCTAAAATTTGCAGACCGCACTGGACCGGTACCGACTGCAAAACACGGGTTGCAGATCCTTTTGAACCTGCATTTATAGCAACTTTAGTAATCAGTTTGGTAATTATAATTATCCTAATAACCTGGCTTGTTTTGGTTACTCGAAAAGAGACTAAATTTCGCTGTCTGAAAATGCGTCTATTGCAAATGTACGGCACAAAACCTGAACCTGTAAATCCTGCCTGCGGTAACCCTGCCTCTACAGATCTCGAAAGTATACAACGATATCAATCGAAGCAAGAAGTCACCGGATATGCTTACACAAATACCGATACGTATTTAGAAACCGGTGAACCTATTTATGATGACCCCGACAATTGTAGAAGGCAGATTCCGACCGTATCCCCAGCCCCCGCTAGTTACTGTAACACCAGACCAGAATCAGACAGTTATTTCAGTGATTTCGCTGACGATTGGGATGATGAATGAAGTGTTGTATTTTTAAGTAAAGTTTTAATTAAGTTACTGCTATATTTGTTCTCCGTACGGCCAAAAGATGCAGATGCAAATGCTTGCACTACACTACCTGGGGCCTGTTGCTCAACTTTACAAATCCTACAATTGTAACAATTATAAGTGCAAAATCAGGTGATTCGTTACGAATTCATCATATCAATTCATTACGAATCCCTGATTTTGCACTTACAATTGTTACAATTGTACGACTTGTAAATTTGAGCAACAGGCCCCTGGTAAACAAATTAACACTGATGAACTAATAGCAGTAATAGCGAAGTTAATGGAACGGAAGCATGAGCGGGCGTACTGCCCGCATTATTCCATTGCCTGCTGCATTATTTCACACAAGGCCAGAAGGCAATATGCGTGGGTGAACATTCTAATTATCATGCTTCCTCGTGTGAATAAGTAGGCCTTTTAACACTGACAAAACAGACCACACGTTTTTACTTGCAGTAAACCAAATTTACAAAACCACTGTCTCCAGTCCACGTTTCTCATATTGTCTAGTGTACCTTTATTCACACGATCAAACCACAAAAAATGTTTGTTTTTTAAAAATTACACAAAATTAGGTATTTTTTGCGCTCCAGCTTGGAAAAGGGGCGCTTCGTTTCCGTCTGCCCATCCACTGACAATTTCCGGGGTTTCCGAAGCTTCTCGCGGGCATGCAAATTCCGGGACTGCCGATCATGAGGTCACAATCGCCGTCAGTCCAGCACATGGTGGCATTAACAACGGCGAGCAGAGCCGCTATGGCGGCGATGAAGCAAGTCGCATGCATTTTAGGGCAATAATGTTAGGACTAATATTATTGATTATTATTTATTGATTTATGTTGGCGTCACCGCATATGAAACGAAAACAAATAGTTTATTCTGCGAGTAAATAAGAGCCTGCAAAAAAATTTTAGTTTAAGTTGACAGTATAACATAATGCTGACATATAATATCATATGCATTAGTAACAATAAAACAGTAGAATTAAATAGTACAAAGTTAAGTTACTTTTATGTGAAGCTGCAAGTTGTTTTTAAAGTCTCAGCATAGCCACCGGCTCGGTTCACTCGGATATATACTTAAGGCATCCTACAGTACCAAACAAAATTACTTGCTACAGACTCCGGAATGAAAGCAGAGTCGGAGTCACTTGACTCTGGAGTCACAGCATACAGTTATAAATCACTTGACTCCGACTCCGCTTTGTCTCCAGCGTCTGTATCAAATAATTTTGGTCGTTACTGTAGTGAGGTTCTGTGAAACATAAGATGGACAGGTTTCACTACAGTATACCGATCAAAATTATTTGCTGCATACTCCAGAGTCAAAGTAGTTTACTTATACTTTGACTCTGCAATCAAATGACTTCGACTGCCAATTGTTTAATTCTGAAACAACATTATGAATGAAAGGGTTAAAGCTGGCTACGGATACGATACGATATACGAACTGGACTTTACTCAAATAGGGACGAATATAAGGACAAAATATATAAACCTGGCTTGAAGTGTTAGCGTCTCTATATCACACTTTACGGCTAATAAATTACTCATTAAATCCCACACCCATCTATAACATGCACTTGAAACATCAAGCAAGCCTACGACAAAATATATCACGCTAACGGACTTCTTTGAACATTAACGCTGATAATTAAGGGGAATACATTCTAAGACACGCATACATGATCCACCTAAACAGACGAAGACTGACAGTTTAATGGATATGTTAGGTAGGTATATAAAACTTTCTGCTAAAAGCAAACTCTACAGAGTTAGCTGGTACGTTTGCTTTGTATAAAGTACATAAACAGTAATGCTGTAGTTAGTTCTTTTTTGTCATTTATTAAAACAAAGGACCGATTATTCCCCGATATAATGGACTGAACAATTAGAGTGGATTTCACAAAGGTGGTTTTACTAAACCATGGTTTTACGTACGTTTTTATATGATTAGCACATAATTTCATTACCAAATATCGAATAATTCGTTGCGAATTTCGTAGATTTTCTTAAACCATGGTTTTAGCGCAGTTGAAATTTGAAACCTGCTGCACAGCAGGTCTCTGTTTTGCTGAAATTTCAGCTGTGCTAAAACCATGGTTTAAGAAAATCTGCTAAATTCGCAACGAATCAGGCGACAATTCGTAATGAAATTATGTGCAAATCATATAAAAACGTACGTAAAACCATGGTTTTATAAAACCACCTTTGTGAAATCCACCCTTATAGTCTGAACTTTAGCGAAAGCTGAGAGTGTCCGTCTCAGAGCACGTTTTAGAATTTGTATGTAGGCGTAAAAATTTTTTATTTTCGATGGTCTAAAAATACAAATCGGTATTTTAACAACTAAAACAAACATAATTAATAATCATTTAAAGGAAACAAATTTTCGTCAAACCCGCTTAATCCATTTTCATAACTGCGTATAGGGTTTTGGTAAAGTAGAATTGCTATTTTTGGCATTTTTGTGAACGGTACATACAAAAAATTTTACACAGTACAGTGAGATATGTTAAAAGTTTTTTCATGCCATCATATGTACATCGAAATGTGCAACCGCAAATAAAAAATTACTAAGACAAAAGTGTATTTTCAACTTTTCGATTTGAACAAGATAAAGCTGTAGTTTGTCACTTTTCACTAAGCAGTTGTAAAGTTGCAAAGTTACATAAGTAAAAGAGTTACATCAAATATTATCTAGAGTCAGTCAAAAGTTGTGTGTAGGAGTTCAAATCCCAAAGGAACTTATTAAAAGTAAATCAGAAAGTGTCATCCTACGTAGATTGTCGGGACTGATCTTACGCTATTGCTGAGAACAAAGCAAACAAACATTTGGAAAAACATTAAAATGCTCTTACACTAAGAAAATAAACTTTTGTAGATATCTCATATTTATAATAAAAAGAAGCTTATATAGTTCTTAAAGTTCTGTACACCTCTGGAAATTTTAACTTAAATATTAACTCTATGCCATTACATGTACATATGTATATGTTATGTACGTAATGTATTCAAGCATTACCTAGGTACCTCTAAACATCTAGGGTAGGTTTCACAAAGGTGGTTTTACAAAACGATGGTTTTACGCACGTTTTTATATTATTTGCGCATAATTTCATTACGAAATATAGCCCGATTCGTTTCGATTCGTAGATTTTCTTAAACCATGGTTTTAGCTCAGCTGAAATTTAAGCAAAACAGAGACCAGCTAATCTGCTATGCTGTAGGTTTCAAATTTCAAAACTAGAAACTAACTGGTTTGAGAAAGTCTACGAAATTCGTAACGAACCAGGCGATATTTCATAATGAAACTATGTGCAAATTATAAAAAAACGTACGTAAAACCATGGTTCAGTAAATCCACCCCTAAAGTCTGACAAAAATTACTGAACCCTGAGACAGAACACATGGCGTGATTTTTGTGTCTACACGTTGTACTCAATTAGTTTTTTTCGTACTCAAATCGCGTATTTCTTTTAGTCTCAGGGTTCAGCATTTAGTGGTCAGACTTAAGCTATAACCTACTCTAAATATATACGTGGTCATACGGTGGACTGCACCAAAGCGTAGTAACCTAAACTTGAGGTGAAGCTGAACTCCAGTTAAATCCGAGCCAAAGTTCAATTTTTAACTATTTATGGAATTTATGGAATTTAAGCCTGAGCTACTGTGAATGGGTTTAAACACATTACATATCAGCTAATCAGCTTGTTGCAGTCTACCGATAGACATGTAGTACATGCATACGTACATTGCCTGCATGAACAAACCATATAAATTATTAATGGACGTAAGCAAAAAAATAAGAATAATTTTTTCTTTAATTTGATTTCCCTTTATCTGTTCCGAGACAGATTTGAAACAATTGTGCAAAATTACCTTCTCTAGAGTTTTGCTAAAATTAAAACCATAATCTTCTGCTCACAAGACGTACTTGTTTAACATACAAGCAAATATAGTGGCTTACTGTAAAAATGTAAAACATATATGCTTGAAGCTAAAAATAAAGCTTTTACCGTTTATTGTTTTGAAAAAGTAATAGGTTAATCGGAATGTTTCTGTTTTTCGGTCCGCACCTAAACAACTGGCATGAGAAATTTAACGAATTTTCCTGTCACATCTGGTAACTAGCAAAATAAACTTCACATTTTTTTGAAGTCTGTTGTTCAAAATGTCAACCTCACTCCTCTTTCCTAGGCAATTTTGAGATTTTCATAGTGCATATAAAATAGGAAAACAAAAAAGCATATAAAACAATATATAATACAGAAAACGTAAATATTAGGTGTGACCGTTAAGCCCGATTCATACTTCGTGCTTTAGTGCTTTGGTGCTTTAGTGTTTTGGTGCATTAGTGCTTCGTGCTTCGTGCTTTCTCGGTTCATACTTCATGCTTTAGTGGTTTTGTGCTTTGTGCTTTGCAGTTGTCCTTACTCGGTTCATACTTCGTGCTTTTGTGCTTTAGAACTTTAGTGCTTTTGAGTTTGTGCTTTTTCGGTTCATACTTCGTGCTTTAGTGCTTTAGTGCTTTGTGCTTTTGAAAATGTACTCTCCCCTTTCATAGTTCGTGCTTTAGTGCTTCGTGCTTTTGGAAGTGCTTTTGAATGTTTGGCACTGTCAAACAGTTTTCGCAGTGCTTTAGTGCTTAGCCAATCAGCGTGAAGTGGGTATAACTACTTCAACCGATTCATGCGCTCACTCCGTAAGCCCAGTGGTGACACTGGGCCTCCTAAAAAGTCCAACTGGGCATATTTCGATAGCATGATTTTTGTCAAAGACCACACCAAAAATCGTCCGTAAGTGAAGATAACAAAACTAGCAAAATAAACAGAACATTTGTATTTGTTTTTAAAAAAAACTTCGCGAAAAAAACTTAAAAAACTAAAAAAACTTGAAACTTAACTTAAAAAAAACTCAGCAGATATTCTGATATTGTCCTGGGCCAATGACTTTACCGGATTAAACAGACTGAACTTATTTCAGCGCGTGATTTAGAAATGGCATATCGGACTAAACAATCAATCAACAAACACTCTAATCCTGTACAGCAATGGGCCCCTGATGATCGAATTTTAAAAATGATGCTAAGACTAATAACGCTCAATTTTTAGAACGTCCAGCAGGCTACAATTTTTATTATATTATATAATATGTACAATTGCCTGTCCAGTAAAACACGCAAGTTGAACAAAACAAAATTAAACTACAGAAAACATACCCTTAACCAATAGTATTGCTCACGTGGTTAAGAAGTGCTTTTGGAGACAAATTCTGTCACCAAAAGCACAAAGTGCGAAGCACAGCTCAAAGCACAGACTGCAGTGCTTCGAGCAACATCAAAAGCACAAGTTTTCGAAGCATCAAAGCACTGACGTAAAGCACAAACCACTAAAGCACTAAAGCACAGTGCTTCGAAACATTGGATGTCAAACATCCAAGAGCACAGTCGAAAGCACAAAGCACTAAAAGTACAAAGCACAGTGCTTTTGAATTTGTCAAAAGCACAAATTGTCAAACATTGGAAAGCACAATACAAAAGCACTAAAGCACCAAAGCACTAAAGCACGCAGTATGAACCGGGCTTCGGAGCAAAATTGCACCCTTTGACTTTTCAAGAGTTGGAACTCTTGGTATTTCGTACATAAGAAACAGTAAAAATACTGACTACATAATAAAACTGAATAGAAATAAACACTCTTAAAGTCCACTGTAGCGCGTAAATTTTGTAAGTTTTTGATTTTTTTTGTAAATATCGATGTTAAGCGGCGGGTTTTACCACTCTTCCCAAATATGTCTATGTAGCTAAGGGCCTTTCCATAAAAAGATCAAAAATCTGAGATTAAAAAAAAAATTTTATGAAAAAGCTACAAGCAAATCATGCAAAACGATATACAAAACCAATCATGTATGTTTTTGTCGAGCGGTCGTAAAATACACTAAAATAATTGCTTTTTTCATACACAAATTTCTGTAATACATTCTTAATCTGACTTGAACTGTAAGGAAAATGTCGCAAATCGGAAACTTTAAAAAAAACTAAAAAATATACCGGAAACTGATTCAAAACAAAAAAATTGACCGAAATATGCCAAAAAATTTTATTCAAAACATTTTGCTGCGTTTAAAAATTTTGGAAAAAGAATAATTGCTGCTTAATATTTCCTGTTTTCTGTTTATCGGTAGCTTTCAGTTTGATAGCGAGATCAAAAAAGTTAAAAAATGAAAATGAAAGATGTCATGAAAATTGACAACACGTGAAGAAATACGTAGCAGCAGAAACGTGAACACAATAAAAAATATGACCAAATAAGGCTGTCAATACAAGAAAAAACATCTGTATATTAATAGTGTTTCAATGGAAATTCAATCTCAGTATTTAGAAAACAAACGAATATGTGATTTTTTTAATTTGTGCAATGCAATCCTTTTTTGTTAAAATCCTTTTAGTTGATGAAACTTGCTGATGAAACTTTATGATGTTTGAGGTTTTTTGCCGTGAAAAAAACAAAAAAACGACAAAAACCAACTACAGAAAGTTTTTGTGGTTATATACTGTGGAAAAACATATATAAAACATAACTTGTTTTTTTGCGAACTTTGTTGATGAAATAAACTGACTGGACTTATTTCCTAGTCGGAAGTTTAGGCGCGATACTAAATTCAGAATAAACGGACTTGACAATTTCAAATTAGGTTCCGTCTAGTTTTTGCCTAAACATATTTTTAAACAGCAATTAAAATTCGAAGTGATTTGTTTGTTACAGACATTTGATCTTAGACCCAAAATGGATAAAATTAAATAAAATAATAAATAAACTAATAAAATGGATTAAATGGATTAGATAACAAATTTGTTATGCCAATAATTTATGGCAATGAATGTTAAGTTACAACTTACGATAACATGCCTCCCGAAACCTCCCGAAATTTTGTAAGTCAAAAAATGTTTGTAAAAAATTTTTGTAAATTTTTTCTTCAGACTAAGACGAGGTATTAAGCAAACAAATTTTAATCTAATCCGTTTAATCCAATTTAAGGGTGGCCGTTAGTTAAGATATAGCTATTGCTGCTTGTTTGAAACATGGTGCTGGCAAGCTTTCAAAAAGACTTAGGACACAACTTGGTTTGCTAGGATACAACTGTAACAATGTGTAATATTAAGTAGTAATTCTGTGAAAGTGGTCCCAACATACTTACATAATTGATTTTGAATAATTTATGTAGTCACAATAATGATAAATGTCTGAAGAAATCAGAGGCAAGACACAAAGACAAGTTCGTCTGGTGTCTAGGTCAAACTGCCGGGTTTTTGGAATGAAAGTCACAAGTTGTCTGAAGCAAAGCAAATTAATTGCGTCATTAACCCTTTACCTCATGAATTTTTCCAGATTGCAGTAAGTCCAAGCTTTGGCTGGGATTTGATCCCCTGCCGCAGACTGGGCATGCTTCCCAGTGACAACTTTGTGGCAGTACTGTCACTCCTGACCACCAGCTCGCTTCACTCGGAAACCTAAGGTATCCTCATGAAGGACATGATTTTGTGAAACATCAGGCCGACAGGTTTCACTAGTAGGAGAGGGTTAACTGTTAAATTGTTGATGCGAAATTTCTAAAGTATAAAAAATAAACAAAAATCAACCTAAATATCAGTTGTTGTTATGTTCAGTTCAGTCGACACTATGGCCGGTTGCTACCTCCAAGAGTGCATTAATAGGCTTACAGCATAATAATAGGATTCACCATAATATGTATAGAATAATCCTATTATGTACTCTTGCTACCACCATACATGGGCGTGGGGGTCAGAAATGAAACCGGGGCACTAAATCATGACATGGTAACCCTGTAGACTCCCTGACCCCGTGGACCAACTGACCCAATGACCCCGTGACCTGTTTCCATCACTGGTGGGGGACTTTTTTTGCCCTGGTAAGGTTTGCCCCTAAAATTCAATTATAAAATTTGTTGCCTATAAAATCAGGCAAAAGTCATCATTACGATTGGTTCTAGGTTCATGTTAAAGTTGAGTGGCCCACATTGACAAATAACTGAACTAAGATTGATCCACATTAGCCAATTTGAAGAATCAGACTTGGACCATTAGTGTCGGCAAAACGACAGTTATAGCACACTTAATTTCGACATTGATATTCGAATATCCCGTGCCTAAAATGAGCATTACGTCGATATAAATATGACGGCCTTGTGTAGTGAGATTTTTACGCATTTACGAAATTCGAAACACATGACCAATTCTTTACAATTAATGAACAGCAAAATCAGTACGTAAGTGTTGCTAATCAGTGGCAAGCCAGAAAAAATTTCTGGGGGGGCATGACTTTTCGATTTTTTTGAAACGTGTTAAGATGCACTTAATTGATATTTTAACGCGAAAAACGACACATATTTGCACTTTTCGGTCAAAAAACAATGATAACTTTCGACCACAGCAGCATCAAACGTAAAATTGCTAAAAACGACAAATATTACAAAAATGGTATGCCGGTAAGGGTCGGAAGCTAGCAAATTGCAAATTTTCCAAAATTTTGCTCATTAAAAACTGTACATTTGCTAGAAAATGTCACTTTTGTCACAATAAAGCAGCCAAAACGATACACTATACAGTGTATTAAGCTAATACATAGTGCACAATGCAACTAATATACATACGGCATACGCACATGCTTTCATGTAAGATAGAAGCAACAAAAAAAATGGGGAACACCGATATAACTTAATTAGCAACAGGGGCGTAGCCAGGGGGGGGAATGGGGGTAATTCCCCCTCCCCCGAAATTTTTTCCGACTGAAATTTTACACAAGGGTACCTCCTTTGGTTTTTATGGTCACGCCGGAAAAAATTTCCTATACGTCTCCAATTGGCTAAATTTGGCTTAAGAACAAAAGAAAGCCTTAGATTTAGGAGGAAAACAATTGAAGGCGCCGGGAATCGAACTCGGGCCGCTCTTGTCGATGTCAAGAATGCCAACCACTACACCACAGCGCCCATTTATCGTAGGTCCCAGTTCTTATTCACACCATCTGAGCAGCTTCCAAAAATAATTGTTGAAAAGGCAGATGCATTTCGTGCATAGGTACGTGAAAGCATTTCACGTTATACTTTATTTTTTGTTGCCGTTTCTTGTTTTATATTTTATATCCAGATTGCCTCAAACGCCCTAAAGTGCCAAGAAATTAGCTGTACTGAATTGATAATTTCTAAACAAAAAGTTCACCCAAGCGAAGTGCTATTCCAACTCACAAAACGCTTTGCACGTGCTCTCACGTTAACGTTCAGGTTGCCATTGCAATAATTTTATTCTGGTGAACTTTGGTTAGTACAGACGGTTGGCATCATAACGTCTACGATAAAAACACCAAAACAACAAAAACAATAACAAAGCAATGTCGCAATGCAAAAAAACAAGTAAACGACACACAACACAACAAAATAACAAGCCACGAACTAAAATCCGTAGACTTATAGCATTAACAGCTTAGCCCTAATACCAACAGATTACTACGACCAACCTTGAAGCTGTGTGTAATTATTTTATTAGTCTTCTTTTCGGCCCTTGAGCAACTCAAACTGTGCATTCGTGATTGAAAATCTGTATATTTGAAAATTTATTTTAAAGTAAAATTGCGAACTGAAAGTACAAAAATACTGGGCTACTGAAATTGAAAAGCGATTATTGAAAAAAATTGAAATTGAAAAATTATACATAACTGAAAGCGATCGTCTTATAAAAATTTGCTTACTTTACTTTAAGTATTTCCTTCATTACAATAAGTATATATATGTACTTGCTTAAATTAGATGATTAGATGATAGTTACATGATCATAATAAACTGAATAAATTGAACAAGAAATAAGAAACAAATAATGAAGAATTAATAAAGAAATAATAAAAACAATATGCATAAATATTTGCACATACCTGTTTTTGGGGGGGTTGTTTGGGGGGACCGTTTTCCGGGTAGAAGCATGCATTTGTAATTTTCCAATTTCTATTTTGATGTTTTCCACGCGCATATGATAATTTTAGACATGTGAAACTCTCCTGGGTGTTTCAAAGCCTGTTCTTCCTGTCTGTGACAATTTTCTTGTAATGGCGCTAAATTTGGAAGTATGGGAAATGACCCCCTTGAAATGAAATGACGTAATATATTCGTAGATAAATCTGTGTAATTCGACTAAACATTAAATTACCACACTTATTATCATACCTGTTTTGAAAAAAGTGCAATAACTAACGTCAATTAACTAAGTACACAAACAATCCGAACATCGGCATCGATATTGTAGTTGTAGATACTATCAACTGCCACCCTGCTATTGTCGTTTATTATGTGTAAACACTTATACCCAACCACTTGACACACACCCGCAGGCAACGAGCGTGCTGTTTGCTACAGACAACACATGCATGAGTCGAACAGTCAATTCTGCACGCTCAGTGCATTAAGGTGGTAGTGTCGCCAAAGCAGTTTTGCTCATAGGTTGCAACAA
>JASANF010008196.1:0-29323 GCA_030248245.1 Trissonchulus sp. WLG1_4 | reverse complement strand
ATATAATGCTAAGTAATAAAAAAATTTCACGAAATATTAAAATTGTAGGTGTGTAAAAGTAGGGTTTACTTTGTATGCTTATAATTCATAGTAATGAAAAAGCATTAAATTATTTGTTCGTAGATGGTTGAATTGCATATAATGCCTAGTAAGGAAAAAAGCATTAAATTGTAAGTGTGTAAAAGTAGGACCAATTGTGTATACTTATAATGCAAAGTTAGGAAACAAATTAATGAAACATTAAATTGTATCATGGGAGTAGGGTAAATTGTGAAAATTTAAGAAATACATTTTGTGAGAAAGTCATACATTAAATGAGAAAGTCATTAAGTGTCGTTTATGTTTCTGATATAGAATACCCACAGTGCAACCAGTCCTTCACCAGCCGAACTAATTTATATCACCATATCCACACATACCACCAATCCAACGAAGCATTAATTGGTAAGTGTGTGTTTGGAAGTTGGGTAAAGTTTTGTATATAAAGCTAAGTAATAAAAAATTTCACGATACATTAAAATTGTAGGTGTGTAGGATTCAATTTTGTATGCATATAATGCAAAGTAATGCTTTTTTCATTACTTTGCATTATATGCATCCAAAACTGAATCCTACACACTTCACTGCTTCGTTGGATTGGTGGTATGTGTGGATAAGGTGATATAAATTATTTCCGCAGGTGAAGGACTGTGGGCATTCCATATCTGAAACATAAGCGACACTTAATGACCAAAATCAGCATTATATTTCTTAAAATTTCACAATTTACCCTACTCCCATCATACAATTTTATGTTTCATTAATTTGTTTCCTAACTTTGCATTATACAGCTAAGTCATTCTTTGAAGACAAGAAAAAAGTCTTGCATTTTCCTAAAGAAAAAGAAATTTAAAAAATTTTCTTGGACAAGAAAAATAAAATGAAAGCAATTGAAAGAAATTATAGTCCTAATTCTTGCTGTCAAAATTTTACGTAACGTAATGGATAGCAGTCTGGAATGCTAGACGTACCCTACATAAATGATTAGTTAAGTAAAGATGCCGCCAAAACTTAGTTTGGGAGTGGCTTAGGTGTCTAGAAAATATTAAGCTTTCCGGGTCGTTTTTAAGACTTTAGTTAATTAACTAATTCAACTTAATTTGCAATATTACTTTGAAAAGTGTGGATTTTAATTTTTTTATATATACATTTATTTAATTCAATTTAAACAATTTTCAGTATTTACTATCGTTAGTTAAATAAGTATTTATTATTTGGTACTAGTTACTCATTTAAAACAAACAGTTAAGTATAATTTAAAGTATATAAAAAAGAAGAGTATGTTTTAAAATCTACTGGGGAGCCCCCTCATTTTACCTAGAAACTAGAAACAAGCTCAATTTCAATTCAATTTGCTAAAGCTTCATCAATCATTCTTTTTTCAAGAATCCCAAATTTATTCACCAAGAAAAAGAAAAAAAACGCGAGAAATTTTGAAAGAAAAAAAAGGAAGAAATTTTTGAAGACAAGAAAAAATTGTCTTTAAATAATGACATCGCTGTATTATACACAATTGATCCTACTTTTACATACTTACAATTTAATGCTTGTTTCCTTACTTTGCATTGTATGCATACTACCATCTACGAACATATAATTTAATGCTTTTTTCATTATTTTGCATTATATGCATAGAAAATTGACCCTACTTTTACAGACCAGTAATTCAACAATTTTTTATTGGCTCACGTCAAGTTTTAGTCTATCATTACAATTTTACTCATCCAAAGTTTTGTCCTATCCAATAACATACCTAATTTTTATGTTTTAGCAAATTAATTTTGATTATTTATTTGAAAAGAATTGCAGCTCAATGGCCAATAAGGACGCAAATACAGTAAGTAAATACACCCAAATTAATAGTAATAATAGTTAGCAACAATATAAACTTACTATATCGGTTGTGAGTGGTTATATGGTGGTGGTGGCAATAATAAGACGGCAACTTGGTTGTTGAATGGGCCTTAAGACGGTTATAATAGGACGGCAAATTGCTTGTTGAATGGCAAACTCTAGAAACAAACTTGATAACCGACCGCTCAGTAACTTGTCGGCGGTAATAAGTGACACAACCTGTTTACAAACCACCTTTTATACCTTGACTCACGCCATTGGTGGAGGAGGGACCAGGTAATAAATTTTGTCATAAAATTTTCAAATAATTATTCTTGAAACACATGCAATGAGGTTAATTATTGCATACCACCTAACTTATTTATGAGTGAATTATGAGAACTTTTTAAGACCAGTACCCCCCTAAAACTAGAATATATTGCGACATCATTACACCACACAACAGCTGATGACGCACGCCAGACAGCCTGATAAAATCTAAACACAAGCCAGACCAAAACTGATAACATCTATAGGAATGACTAACTTTTGGTCATTACTTTCAAAAAAATTTATTACCTGTCGATTAGCTACTATTATGTGTAAAAGTATTTGTGTGCTTGCTCAGGTATTTTTGTGTTGCTTGCTGTGCACTAGGTTTGTGGTGTGGTGGTTTTTTCTTGCACTATTTTTTCGCTTGCACTTTTTTCAGCGCTGCATCTTGAATGCCTATTCCCTGACACACGGGCAGTGGCGTTGGCGAATATTGGCAATTGCCCTCGGAAAGCACTAGTCAGGGAAATTTTGAATGCTGCCTTTTTTGAGCATTTGCGTGGGGAGCGAGTAAGACCCATTTGGGTGTCCAAGGAGGCCATGGAGTGGAATCCCTTTAGTTTCATCAACTACTACACCAGTCCCGAAGGGCATCCTGTTGCTGGTGAAAACTTTAATAATCAAAAATTCCCTTTCATTAAACTTAGGGTGCCGGGTGATATTGCCAAAAATATCACCTGTCCCGAGACGGCTTCAGTGTTATACAATCAATACAAGGTTGAGTGCCTGAGGCAGGTGGTTGTCAATGACCCGTGGACATACCCGTGTGCTCGGGTAATGACCAGCACACTCCAGAAGGACGCCAGCCGCAGGGAGTCCTCAGACCAATTTTTTTCTGGGGATGACGAGAGCAAAGATGCTCGCGTCGTATGGAAGCACCTCGGGCAAGTAATGCAGTACGGCTCCTTGTCTGAAACGATCAGTGACAGATGGGGTCTCAGACCGTACCTGGACCTCAGTCGCTTGTCGTCTCAAATGGGAGACGGCGCTGCGTTCTACGGTATTCTAACACCGTGGACTTATGCGAACCGGGTTGGTACTGGCACGCCTTTCCATACCGAAGAGTTTCATTTTCCTTCGGTTAACGTCTGTTACCAAGGAAAGAAGCTTTGGATGGGAGTTTTCCAGGACGAACTGGGTAAACTGCTCGTTATCCTGCAGGAGGGTCATTATGAGGCGGAGTGTTTTCTTCTCACCCTCAGGAGAAAATGCTTTTTTCTTCACCCTGGGTGGTTAGCGTCTCTGGGCATCACGGTGCAATGCCTGGTACAGGAACCTGGTGACATTGTCCTAACGCCACCTTTTTCCTGTCATCAGGTAATAATTTTGGTGTGTCAGAGGCGATCAATTTTTTTAGCTCCCAATACCTACAAAATCGGGCACACTAGTCCTTTCTCCACCTGAATTGCATTGCCAAAAAACACGTAGTTGGAGCAGAAGGGCGTGGATTCGAATTCCCCCATGCTTCAGCTACACGGGTTTCAAACTTTTTTCCATGACCCTCCGAAGACTGTGCTCTTCACATGCCGTGTGTGCCCCGAGCGGTTTGAAAGCCAATTCGCCTTGGGTCGTCACAAAAAGAAGCATCACGGGCCGGGAAACAAGCGGTGCCGGCAGTGTGGGGCGGGCGTTGCGAATCTCAAGGAACACGAGCGCAACGCCCATAACCCCTACATTGCCCCACTGCAAAACCAACTATACGCGCACCTGCCTGGGCAAACACTTGCGGATTTGCCCATGGTAACTACCTATCGCATTTTCTACTTTGCCTGCATACTTCTTTTATAATCACTATATTACACTTGTTGCACAAGTCGCCATATTTGCTACTGTTGCCAAACAATCACTACTGCACTTCATACTACACTTACTATTTCCAACTCCCTATGTTGCAATAACTGCACTATTGTGTGCATACTGCATGGTACTATTGTTGTTGTTTTAGAAAGCCGTGAGTGACGACTCACGTCCTGCCATCCATCCCCACTTCTACCTGATAAAGTAAGTGTAACTTTGTTTGAAACGTGTTCAGCTAATACTTCACATACCATAGTGGCTTATATAGAGTACCCGGGCATAAGTAAACTTGAAGAATTATTTATCTACTAAGAGTGTTTTATGTCAAAGTGAGACTCCGGGCTATGCCTGACTCTTAGTAGACAAGCAATTCTTTTATCAAAATTCACAAGTCAAGAGAAATTCTATCCACAAATATCTAGTCATTGAGAGGCTTCCACTAAAACAGGTACATGTACCCTTAGCGTAGGAGTTTAGCTTAGCTGAGTATATCATATTGTACTACACATAATAAGCTACAAGATGACGTATTGATCACGTAAATCAGACCAATAACCAATGAGAAGTCATCCATGCCCGCAAAATGTGCGGTGTCATCATAGGAAAATTACTACACAGGGCTTCTAAGTCATTAAAAAATGAGTGGCTTGTACTAAAATAAGTATATCTACCCTTAGCGTAGGAGTTTAGCTTAGCTGAGTATACAATATTGTACTACTCATAATAAGCTAAAAGATGACGTATTGATCACCTAAACTACCCAGTAACCGCTAAGAAATCTTCCATGCCAGTAAAATGTGCGGTGTCATCATAGGAAATTAAACATAGACTTCACTAAAACAGGTATACATGCCCGTAGCATAAGTATTTAGCTTAGCTTTTTATATCACATTGTGTGAAAAAGCCTACACGGGTTAATAGATAACTTGGGGTGCTCCAAAATGTGGTGAAAAAGACTTATGAGGGTTAATTATAATCGTTGGGTTAATAAACTTTCTACTCTGTGTTATGCGAGAACTATTACTTTCTGACTTCGGACTGAACTCTATGCGATCACTTCCTTAGGTTCACTGCCAACACAATACGAACAATGCAAAACATACGTTTAGGGTGCGCGTAGGTACTTGCTGATACACAGTAATACTTTCCCAATTTGGTCCTATCCTGTCTATATCGGATCTCCACTCAAACTCAAATAGGCTCGTGGAGTAGCAGAGTTTAGAAATGTTTTTGCGGGGGCTCCACCCTTCGAAAAGGGAACCGAGTAGCTACAGAAGACTAAACTACAGAGATCCGTTTAGGTCACCTATGGATCCTAGTCCAACCTCGTAGTTAAGCTCAGTACCTCTGCGTGCTAACTCAGTCAAAATGCTTACGATCGCCGAAACGTACGTAAACACAAACAATATATGAAAACACTAACAGTACTACCTCCACGGTGATCGTGTTTACCTATAGTTCTACTGATCTCTCAATACTAGAAACGCACCCTTTAATTTTGACTAAGTTCTCGCTAACTCTCAATCAACGTGTATGAAACTCAAAAGTTTGCCTCTCCAATAGCTTCTACTTAACCTTCACTTGAGCAACTGGTTACAGGGGATTTGAACTGCTCGGACAAGCTTTTCTGCTCTGCCCGTCGTGATT
This sequence comes from Trissonchulus sp. WLG1_4, assembly GCA_030248245.1. Lineage (NCBI taxonomy): Eukaryota > Metazoa > Nematoda > Enoplea > Enoplida > Ironidae > Trissonchulus > Trissonchulus sp. WLG1_4. Next base: position 23,674 of record JASANF010008196.1, on the reverse strand, counting down.
CGGGGGGACACCAAGGCCGGGGATAACTAGGAACTTATACCTTATTTCAGAGGCCTAGCTCAACCCTGACGCCTGCTTTTTCTGGTGTCGGGGGACACTAACGGATCAACTCCCCAATGCTATTTCAATGACAAAACTTTCACTTCACTTTTTTGACTAACAACTCGAACTTCACTCAACACTAACAACTATGTGTGACCGGTGTAACTGTACGTATTCCTGAAAGAGATAGCACGAATATCCTAGCAATAAATCGTAGCTACGATCTACAATCCTAAATAACTCGCGTAATAGACTCTGATCTGGGTTCAACCGCTAAGGACACACAAACAGCACAGAACACAAGATAAACCTGAAAATCCCTAGGCTGGAATCGGCACTCTTCTAGCCTGACCCTTTTAGGCTAGAACTGAACCTACAACAACTGGTCTACAGGTCAACTCAATGATCTACTGGACTGCTAAACACTCTAACCTAAGGGTCAGCCTAGGTTCCTTCTACCTAGCAACAGCTACTACAAAACTAACAGGTTGGTTTGGACGGCGGAGCTGGAGCAGGATCTGGATCAGCGGGAGGCACAGGACAGGAGGGGGGGGGGCGGTCGACGGGGGCGGGGGCGGACGGACGGCGGGGGCGGGCGGGGGCGGGCGGGCCCGGCGGGCGGCGGGCGGGCGGGACGGCGCGCGGGTGGGCGGGGCGGCGCGGGGGCGGGGGGGGTGGCGGGGGGACGCGGGGGGGGCGAGTGGCGCGGGGGGGGGGGGGGGGCGGCGCAATGGGGGGCGGGGGCCGAGGGGGGGGGGGGGGGGCGGGGGGGGGGGGGGGGCGAGCGGGGGGGGCGGGGGGCCGGGGGGGGGGGAAAACGGGCGGCGAGAGCGGGACACGAGCCGGAGAGCCACACAGGGGCTGCTCATGCACTAAAGTGCTGTAGGGGGGGGGGGGGGGGTGGGGTGTGGGGGGGGGGGGGGGGGGGGGGGTGGGGGGGGGGGGGGGTGGGGGGGGGGGGGGCGCGGGCGCGGGGGGCGGCGGGCGGCGCGGCCGGGGCCTGGGGCTGGCACAGGTACTAAGCCCGGAATTAGGGCGCTAAAAGAGGTATACAGGGCATATGTACAAGCGCTACGCGCTGGGTCCAAGATTACCGCGCTCACACTGAGCACTCTCGCTCACACAGTTCAAAAGTCAAGGCCGGAGTCGGTGATTTGGTTACGAATTTACTGAAAATAGCAGGTTACAGGACAGGGGGCAATATATGGTAAAGCACAAGGGAGAAGGGGGATAGGGCGGGCGAATTGGGCGGCCGACTGAACTGAACGAAGTTTCTCTACCCGACTTATAGCTACAATACTTGGGGGGGCGGCTTTTTCCTTTGTCCTCCTTTGTCGGGCGCCCGACTGCGGCGGCCCGGCCGCCACCAACTCGCCCCGAGGGCCGGGGGGTCGACGGCTGCTGGCCCTTGCCCGGTTCTCCCTTCCCGCCTCTTAACCCCCCTGACCTGTCCCGTCGGGATCTACCGATCCTGAACTGACCAACAGAAGCGGCCGATCCTTAGGCCCGCCTACCTATACCGCAAATCCACGAGGGCGGGGGTCGAAGGCTGCGCCGTTACCCCCCACCCTCAATAACCCCTCATCCCTGGCCGCCCCAGTACGGTAATTTTCTCACTACACTCTACTTGGGCTTCCAGAGAATCATTGTAAAAATTCTTGAGGGGCAACCGTATTACCTTCGAGGGAGGATGGGGGGGGGCTGGTCTCCGCGTCCTCTCCTTCCTCGTTTTCTATCCGTTTCCTCGAGGGAGGGAGAGGGGGAGGGACGGCCCGACGTCCTCTCCTGGGGTCAGGCTGCTAGACCTACACTTGCAAACCATTATCTAACCTTTATCGTAGGATTCCTATATGCTTCCGTACTGAACCTACTAATTTCTTAAGCTGCGGATCTTGAATACTCCTTGACAGAAACTCACCTTCTGGCATACCTTAAAATGACGTATTGAAAATTAAAGGGAAAGGGAAAAATGAAAAGGGGGGAAAGGGGAGTTAATTAAATATATAAATAATTATATATATATAATTAATTAATAATCGTCTTAATCGGACCTAAATTATGGTTCTCCAAATTAGGAAATCGTCCATGCTCCGTAAAACTGTGCGAGTGTCTCAAATTGCAGTCCTACCGTACACAACTAACTAACCAGGCAGCTGTCACACACACACATACTCAAGTATTCCATTGCAAGGGTGCATATTTTGGTTACATACCAAATTACGTAATATACTGAAAATTCTGCCAGGTTTTGGTGGGTTTAAATAATTAAAATTAATAAATAATAATTACATAAATTAATAATTAAAACCCGGTTCCCCTGCGGGTTTTGATTTGGCCAGATTCTCTCTTTCTTTCTTTGGTTCCAAAACAAAAATTTTGAAATATAAAATTAAACATATATTAAGCGGACCAGCAACTGACTCCAAGACATTTAAAGTTGTTAATTTGTTGCAATAACGTAATTTTGTTAAAAATTATCTAAGTAATCATATTATGGAAAAATATTACTGTTACAAAGCTTCATTAAAAGGGGAAGGGGGAGGGGGGGGGATGGTGGGGGGGGTATTTTTTACTTCTTCTTCCTTCTGTTGTGAATTGTCTACTTTCTTGGGGGGGGGTGAGGTCTTTGGAATGAGGTGTCTCGGGGGGGGGGGAGGGGGGGGGATAGGAAGGGGTTCCCCGAGGTGGTCTCTGCGCTGATTATGGGGAGGGTGGTAAAAGGGACTGTATGGGTCTAGTTTTTTTGTGGTCGGATGAAGGCTATATGATGTATTTATGTGTGCTAACCCGGAATTTCCCCCGAAGGATAATGGGTTCGGATGAAATTGGGGTTGGTGGCGAGGAGGGTTTTTGGTGAATGGGAAAGGGGCGTTATTGTCTTGATCGGAAATTTGAAAAAAATAGTTGACAGCGTCAGCTGTCATGCCAGCCAGCCAGCTAGCCTGGCTAACCACACGCTAGGCTCCCCACCCAATTACACAATAAAAATCGGCTCCTGCACTCCATCCAATTACACGCTAAAGATCGGCTCCTGCACTCCATCCAATTACACGCTAAAGATCGGCTCCTGCACCACACCCAATTACACGCTAAAGATCGGCTCCTGCACCCCACCCAAAGAGCCCTGAGATACTCGCACTATACTACTTAGGGTTAAATGAAAGTCTTGATGTGAGACACACATACCCAGTACCCACGCGCGTACGTACATATAGCGAGCGCGCCCCAGCACGTCATTGTCAGCCGCTGTGTATGATGTCGGCAGCCATTGGGGGGGGGGCGGGGCAAGAGAATAATGGGGAGAGCTTGTGGCGGGGTAGATGCGTTGCACAATAACGGTCAAAAAAAACCCAAACGGGACCCGGTCTCAGATGTGTACCTGGTACCCAAACGGGCCCTCCAGTACCCAAATGGGTCCTAGGTACCCAAATGGGGCCCCAGCGTATCTTATTGGCTGATGGGGGTAACCAAACGGAACCCGGGTACCCAATTGGTACCTCTTTTCAAATATAACAGTCAATCAGATTGCAGCAGCCTTTTAACTCCGCATGCAATCAAGCTACCATAATCTCACGTGCAGCAGCATATGCGACATTGCGGATAATGCTGTTTTTAGAATATTTTAGCATTTTTCTGCCCCAAAGACATAAACAAAGTCTTGGTAAACTGATGGGACTTAGTTAAAACTATTGTATAATTTTTTGAATATCCGCTGTACAAAATGCTCAATTTTTCGCCATTTTTCAAACATATGCCGTTTCAGCTGCGTCTTTGTTATTTAGGTCCTATGATAAGTCTTTAGGGCAGCAGAATATAAAAAGTAAGAAAAACAGCATTATTGGCAACGTTACATAATGCTGCTGCACATGGGACTACGGTAGCTTGATTGTAAGCGGAGCTAAAAGCTGCTGCAATCTGATAGGCCCGGATTTGAAAAGAGGACCCATTTGGATACCTGTGTCCCGTTTTTGTACCTGGGTCCCATTTGGGTACCTGGAGGGCCCGTTTGGGTACCTGCAGGGCCCGTTTGAGTACCCATTTGGGACCGAGTCCCATTTGGCCGTTATTGTGCAGCGCATCTATCGCGCTGCCAAGCTGGCCAATGAGAAGTGTCATACTCTTCCCATTATATACTCTTGCTGAAACTAAGCATGATTTACATGCAGTTTTAGTTTCAGTGCATTGATTGAATTAAGTATGCACGGCCGCTGACGCGGCCGCGCAAGAATGGATTGTGTTTTAGGCAGGTAAAAGGAGCCAATGGTAGCATGTGCAGCCGTTACTTATTGTTTCATTGCCATGGAGGTGGATTTATCGCTCAAACTTCAAAGTCACATCTGGTATATGACTTTTTGTTACAGATATATGTTAGTTCATTATGTTATGTCATTTTTAGTTATTAACCATCCGCTGTGTGACGCAAAAATAATTTGCAAAAATAATTTTGAGTCCCTGTAGGTTTATGTAGATTATGCTGCATGGTACATACTGCATAGGTTACGCATGTTATTAGAAGTCTTCTTAAATTTATTACTTTAGAAGTTTAGAATTCGCGCTGTTTGATATAGGGGATTTAATAACTTTTGTGCGTTTTTTTTAATTTCCAAGTTTAAAAAAGGATGAGTCATACCAAGAGTACATAATAGTGTCTCACTCTATTTAGAAGAAGAGTGAGACACTCTCCAGCCTGCCTGTGTTAAAGCGCAGACAGATGCGCTCTTCATTTCCAGGCCACATGTTGCCGTTTTACGCAACATGTGGTTAGCCAATCAGCGCGTAGATTCTCTGCGAAACACTTTTAGTATATAATCGCTGATGCGTTGATAAGCATTAAGATAGGGATAAAAGCCTAATAACTCATTATTTATTACAGTCTGCTTGCAAAAACATTAAAAAAGGTTTGCAAATACCTTTGAGGATATTTTGACAAACTTTCAGCGAAATTGTTTGAGAAACTTTTGAGATATAAACTTTTCTCAATTTCTTAAAAGTTTCTCAATTAATTTCGCTGAAAGTTTGTCAAAATATCCTCAAAGGTATTTGCAAACCTTTTTTAATTAATGTTTTTGCAAGCAGACTATGAATAAATAATGAGTTATTAAGCTTTTATCCCTATCTTAATGCTTATCAACGCATCAGCGATTATATATGTACTAAAGTGAGGTTTCGCAGAGAATCTACGCGCTGATTGGCTAACCACATGTTGCATAAAACGGCAACATGTGGCCTGGAAATGACGACGCATCTGCCTGCGCTATAACACAGGCAGAAAGAAGAGTGTCTCACTCTTCTTCTAAATAGAGTGAGACACTATTATGTACTCTGTACCTAATGAAGATTGTAATGAACTGATTACTCATAGGCTCTCTGGGTACGGAATCTTACCGCCTCCATGCGTTGCTCTCAGTCACCTAACCACAGTGACGCCCCATTGTGCATCTATTAATATATCTGTCTCTGTTGCTGTTTTAGGTGTACTTGAAGGCCTGGGCTGTGACCTTGGAATGTCCTATTCTGAGTGTGGACTACGCCTTGGCACCTGAAGCTCCCTTCCCGGTGGCGCAAGAACAAGTTTTGTATGCGTATGCTTGGGCTAGGACTAACCCGGAGAAAATAGGTAGTTGGATTGGTCGATATATAAAACTAAAATTATGATTGAAACAAGACTTAGATAGAAAGTTAACGGAAATCCTGAACGGACTAAACTAGATAAAATATGCTACTTAATTTCAAAATTATCACCGGACTGAAAGATTTTAGCATGCACGGCAGCGCAAGGTATGTATATATGTTGGTTCGTTAGTCTGACTAAAAAGCAGTTCGCTGAAACTTTTAAGTCCGTTCAATCCGTTTAGGCATGATATTAAAGTGTCTAGTCTGACCAAAACTAGCTTCTAATACTGTAAACAAATGACTCCTTAGTTCATTTAATGTTTCAGTCTGGACGGGTGAATTCGTAGCGTTCGCCGGAGATTCAGCCGGGGCTAATTTGGTGACCACGCTCGCTCTCAGGCTAATCGATCTTGGCTTGGAAAACCTTTTGCCAGTTTGCCTGGGACTGTTCTATGGGGTTTACAGTTGGGAGTATACAGTCTCCCCATCCAGGCTTTTCTTCATTCTTGATCCTATTCTGCCATATGTCTCGATTAAAGCCTGCAGACAAGGTACGGTAGTTAACTGAACTTTTTAACGCTTTTGATCCAACTTTTTTCCGACACCTTAGCATCCTTGAAGTAGAAAAAAACAGTTATTTACTTTTTCGAAAATATGCAATATGTTTGTCGGTAAATATATAAATAAAAGTTCGCAAATAAAAATGTTAAACTGGTACATAACGTTAATTTGTGGGAATTTTAAAACTTCTTCGCAGACAGCATAAAAAGTTTAGAGACAATGATATGCTATGTACATACTTCTTAATCTGATTTCAGCTTATACCGGAGCAGCCATTCCGAATCTCGACAGTATACGAGACGATCTAATTCCAAGAAATTACTACTTATCTCCGGTTCTGGCTGTAAAATCCACACTGGAGCGATTACCGCACACTATTCTCGTGGTCTGCTCACATGCTAATAACTAAGGGCCAATTCCTAAAATGGATTAAACGGATTAGATTAAAATTTGTTTGTCTAATAGCTTATCTCGATGTTGAGATAGACTAAAAAATTTTGTGCATCAGCAGGAGGTGCTACAAATAGTTGCTATCGCAAATTTCGTATGAATTGATAAGCGATGTCATGAGTTATTGGCAAAACAAATTTTAATCTAATCCGTTTAATCCAACTTAGGAATTGGTCCTAAGTCTAATGCACGTGCTTATTGAAGAATTACTGGGGAGCTGACAAAGTCTCATTGAGCACTAAGCGTTCACTGTAAATTTAGATGTTTCAAAAGGCGAAGTTTTTCTACATTTCAGCTTTTAAGCGGGTAATTGCGTTTTTAGGTGTTTTTTTAAACAGCCATAGCTCAGCGTTTACAAATTCAAATCACAAGCGGTCTTTTGCATTAGCTAGAACAATATCTTTCCTAAATGTATGCCATGCCTTGAAATTTAACCTGTGATTTTCTTTCCAGTATAAGCGACTAAAGAAAGGTCCTTTCAAAAATATTAAAATTTTTTACAGAAAGTTTGCGCCACAGCTCTGAATCATACGATTACCTGTTGGGGCTAAAAGTTGGTAAGGTTTTTGACATGTTTAAAATCCCCAGGCATGTCCCCCACTTTTTTAATAACTAGTCAATTTACTGAGAAAATAGCTGAAAAGCAAACGCACCGAAAATTTAAGATGATTTCTTGTAATTAAAACCCTCTAAAAATGTCCACAGGTGAAATTTCAAAAAAGTGAGAGACATGCCTGGGGATTTTGACCTTTACACTACTGTCCCAAAAATTTATGCTCAGGCGTCACTTATAACTTGAGTACTGGTGGCGCAAAGTTTACATAGAAATCACAAAAACCTCGAAAACGCAACTACCACCTTACGCAAAGTAAATGCAATACAGTTGAGAGTACAAGAGTACAAGTAAATAGTCCTATTTCAAAAAGTACGACCTACGATATTTTTTCCATTGCGCTACCGCCGAGGATACCTATGTTATTTTTTACTGTTTTAGTCTTCCCATTTGGACCCGCTTTTAGATGATTCAGTTTGGTTCGGTCGACGTTTAGCGGATGTCGGGGTATCAATTCAGTTTCAAACTTTCGAGAAATTGCCTCACGGGTTCCTGAACTTTTCCGCTCTCAGCACAGAATGCTACAGAGCTAGTCAGATTGGGATAAGCCTAATCCGTCAATACTTAATGCACCCAGACCAACGAAAATCATCAATCACTGAAGAGCCAACAAAACCTTCTGATAAGACCAAAGCCAGCAACAATACCAAAGAAAATGAACGTAAATCGGATTCGACTGTTAAATCCAGTCAGACTTGATTCTAATAGATTGAGAAGGTTGCGATTTCGTTAGTAAAACTTGTGAGGCTATGTGCTAATGTAGTATGCTGAGAGTTGACCAAAGTTAATACGTTGTCTCATTTTAGAAACACACGATATATAACCATACCTTATTGTACTATTAACAAATCTTGAGCAAACGTGATTTGGCAGTTTAGCAAGCCACTCAGACAAATTTAAAGAATATGATTTACTACATAAAAATGCACAAACATACACAAAAACAAGCCAAGAACATGAGCACCAGACAGTATGGCAGTGCAATTTAAGAGCACCAAATTGAGTGTTTGCAGGCGATTTCAAGTAGACTTAATCGTCTTCAATGCAGTTGGCTTCCACCGTGCACCAAACTTGACTATTCTGAATAAATAAAAATAGCAGAAATTATGCTTTGGGACACTGACATTTGTGACAACAAGTGAACAGACGCTTTATTGCATAATTCGCTGTGAAAAGTTACGATTTAGCTAGCAAGCAAAAGCATGATATAAAATCACAAGCCGTTCAACAACAGTTTGACAAAAACAGTGTGGAACATTGACAGCTGAAGTCACTCTGCCTGCAGTAGTTTTTACTCAAAAAGCTTACATAGAATGCACAACGGACATTTCTTTGTTATTAGTATTCTTCAAAATTTCATCTGATATATACAGATAGTGCTAGCATAACGTCTACTAAACTGCATTAAAGCAAGTTTGCTGATATTTTATTTAACTGATATTAACAATACTCCGTAAAGTAATAGTGTGAGCCATATTACTAATCAAATCATTCTCGTAATTCCGTTGTATTATCTAAACCGACCATACTCCAGCCAATTATGAAGTCAGCTGACCTTGCAATGGCAGCTGGTGCATCGACTTAGATTCCACGACTCTCCAGGCTTATAGGATCTACCGTCGTGAGTGCAATATCTGCTCGTTTTGTTCCATGACTCTGATAACTGCTGCTCTAGATCTAAGGTCTGAAAATAAATTTAAGGGAAAATTCACAGTATTAGCAGTATAGTAGGACAAAATAAATAGTAGGACAAAATAAGATTTGACACAAAATAAAATAGTAATTTGACATAGATGTAACCTGAACAACATTCGCCAATTTGTCAAAAAATAACAATTAAAATCGTTACCAAAAATACTGTAACTGAAATTAGACTCAACTGCACTACTGCAGGTACAATTAACAGTACTGTTTTTGAAAAAAAAACTTATGACAATTCCCTAGCTTAATACCTACAACTGTCCGTAGAGTACATGCTTAAAATAATTAGGAGACTACTGTCTGCAGTTGAGTAGAATAGTAGGATATAATCAAAATCGACTAAAGTTCTAATTTCATACTTTCATATTTAGTGAGTCAATCTGAGATTTCAATGATCCAATCAGATCCTCCAAAGATTCCAGTCTCTGCTCATAAACCATCTCAGCAGTGAGTGGGTGGTTTTCAGGCTGCAACTCCGTGATGTGACGTCTTTGTCGTCGTAACGGGATTGCATTATCCTGAGCTGGGGACTCCGGTTCCACTGAATACTGGTAATATTGAGCACAGCCTAAACATGACGGGAGATTTATTAAATAAGACATTCTTACTGTGTTTGATAGATAATCAATCAAGACATTAATGAACCTTAATGATAATCAGGGGTGGACGCGGTACTGTTGTTTTGATACCATTTTGATACTTTTGATATAAATATGATACTTGGGTATTAATACTTTTGATACCGGTATCAGTATTAAAATTGGTATCAAAAGTATCATATTTAAATTATGGTATCATATTTAAATTATTTGGTATCATATTTATATCATATTTAAATTTTTTGCGAGTATCAAATATCAAAAGTATCATATTTAAATTCAAGGTATTGTATTTATATCATATTTAAATTTTCTCCGAGTATCAAATATCAAAAGTATCATATTTAAATTCAAAGTATTGTATTTATATCATATTTAAATTTTTTCCGACTATCAAATATCAAAAGTATCATATTTAAATTCAAAGTATTACATTTTTTCAAAGTAGCAAAACTAGTATTTAAATGGCAGTATCATATCTAGTATCAAAAGTATGATTCCCACGCTTAAAGGCGGCACCTTTTGATGTTTGTGCAGGATAAGAACGGCGGCTTTCTTTGATCTCGCTGTGTGCTCCGCCTCCTTATTTTGATTGGCTACTGCTCCGCTTCTTTATATTTAGAGGAAATTAACAGTCTAGCTGGACCATAAAAACTAAAGGGGGCACCCTTGTGCAAAATTTCAGTCGGAAAAATATAAGAAAATCAATTAATAGGCAGTAGGTTGGTAGTTAGTTTGGTTTCGTAGCATTTTGATACTTTTGATATCAATATGATACTTGGGTATTAATACTTTTGATACCGGTATCAATATTAAAATTGGTATCAAAAGTATCGTATTTAAATTATGGTATCATATTTAAATTATTTGGTATCATATTTATATCATATTTAAATTTTTTGCGGGTATCAAATATCAAAAGTATTATATTTAAATTCAAGGTATTGTATTTATATCATATTTAAATTTTTGACAAGTATTAAATATCAAAAGTATTTTATTTAAATTATTTGGTATCATATTTATATCATATTTAAAATTTTTTCAAGTATCAAATATCAAAAGTATTTTATTTAAAGTCCAAGTATCATATTTAAATTATTTTGCGGTATCAAACCAACAGTAGGACGCGGGTCGAAATTTTCGACCCGCAACCCAACCCAACCCGCGGCTCGACACTCGTGGGTAACCCGCGACCCAACCGCGCCGTAAAACCCGACTCCACGACCCACCTTGACCCACCACTCTATAACCATAACGTACATTATATGTAGCCAGGATTTTGAAAAAGGGGGTTGCACCTCGTCTACTTTTTTGTTCACTTGTTTAAACTCACTATTGCGGGGTCTGAGGGCTTCAGCCCCCAGAATCCAATTATTTTTACACTTATTGGCGAAGTGGCTTACATAACAAAATGTAAATTTGGTCATTTAAATTAAATAAACTAACGTTGCGCGGATCTAGGGGCGGCAGCCGTCAGAAAAAATGGATGTTTTTTGAATTTTCGGACAAATTTGGTCAACTGGAGACGTAATCAAATAAATTTTCCGACAGGTAAATTAAAAACAAAAGGTGGGAAGTTCATATCAGACAGTCTATTACACAAGTAAATACAGCATTATGTACTCTAGTAGACATGCATATAAAGGCTTTCATGAAAGTTAATAACAAGGAATAGTAAGCCACAGAGTTTGCAGGGGTCTGGGGGCGGTAACCCCCAGAAAACAAATTTTAGAATTTTTTTATATGTAGACCAAATTTTGTCAATTGGAGACGTATCAGAAATTTTTTTGGTCGCGCTATAAAAACCAAGGGGGGACCCTTGTCGACAATTTCTTAAGGTTCCAGTTTTCGCGGGTCGGAAAAATTTTTTTCAACCCGCGCAGCCTGAAGTGGGTACCCGCGGGTCGACCCACGGCTCAAATTTTCCGACCCAACCCAACCCAACCCAACCCGCGGGTACCCACGACCCGCGTCCACCCCTGATGATAATCGACTCTAGCTTAAAAAGTGTTCGTGGTATTATTAAGTACAGACATTGAAAAGTATGTTATAAGTTTCTCAAAATCTCTGAAAGGTCGATTCATACTTATGTACAGCCGTATGTCCGTTCAGCCGGCAAAATTACGAAATGATCAAGCCAGAATCCGATCCTAAACACTTATTGGTGGCGTGATCATGTCGTAATTTTGTCGGCTGAACAGACATACGGCTCGACATATGAATCGCGCCTTAGTGGCCAAAAAAAACAGCTTCTGATTTATAAACAGATACAAAGTACAAACCACTTAAAAATCCTTCTGCAAACAAACATAATTTAGCAGTCTCATCGCGTGCCTAGTCACGACCAATGGCGTAGCCAAGGGGGGTGGGGGTCGCGGGGGTCGCGACCCCCCCCTTTTGGTCGAACCTGATGAAATTGTACATAATGGTCCCCCTTTTGGTTTTTATTGCTTGTCCAAAAAAAATTTCCGATACCTCAATTGACCAAATTTGGCAGAAAAATAAAAAATTCTGCAGATTTTTTCATGGGGACTGCCGCCCCCAGACCCCTGCAACTTTGTGGTTTACTATTCCTTCTTATTGTCTTTCATCAAAGCCTACGCATGACTACAAGGCTACATTATGCGAAATTTCTTTGGGTAATACACTGTCTGATGCTGATGTGGCGTTCCCATCTATTCTTTTAATTTTCCTGTCAGAAAAAATTTCTGATACGTCTCCAATTGACCAAATTTGGCCTAAAAATCAAAAAATTCTTCGATTTTTTTTGTGGGTGCTGCCGCCCTCAGACCCCCGCAACACTGCAACAGTGAGTTTAATCGACCAAAATTGCATTTGTTATGTACACTATTTCGCCAAAAAGTGCAAAAATGATTGGATTCAAGGGGCTGACGCCCGCAGACCCCGCAATAGTGGGTTTGAAAAATTGAGCAAAAAAATGGACAAGGTGCGACCCCACCCCTTTTCAAAATCCTGGCTACGCCCCTGGTCACGACTGGTTTAATGATGATGTCATGATCGTAATGCACCCTAAATACTAGCCAGATGAATGTACCCGAAGAACAACACTCCTGCCACAAATGCAGATTAATTCCGAGTATTTGCGAGCAATCGACGAACTGTGAAGTCGGTTGGTGTCGAAATACGTCACGCGGCACCCGTCTGATATCGTCCCCGTTATCGCAGATGGCACGGGCTAGTGACACTTTGCGGATTTCAGCTAGCTGGACGGGAGAAAACACTTGCTCACGCTCGTACCAAAATCTAAATGGGAAAAATTTAAAACAATCGAAAGGCCAATTCTCTTACCGGATTAAAGGAGTTAATTTTAGTCTGACTAAACGGCTTATAGATCATGGTTTTGCCGTAAACCTCTGGATTAAATGGATTTATTTTTTAGCACGTACTTTCTAATCTGACTATATGGACTTGCAGACTATATGGACTATGGCATATGCACCATGCACGATAATGTTAAGGTTTATAAAGGTTGTAATCCGGAAATTACAATTCGCACTAAAATTTATTTTAACTTGTTTATATATTCCGTTTAGTGCGATATGTAATTTCTAAACCTCAGATTAAAATAACTCCAGTACGTTTAATAATTTATAAAACAATTAAGTGAAATTAACCGTGTCAAATCATGCCGTGAATGTGTGTTTCCTGGATACGATTTGAAGGAAGTAGTTTGAACAAATAGAATGGACATAAGAAATTAATTTCACATTAATAAATAAAATATTCCTATAAGTATTGTCATTAATACAATAGTATTCATAATGTAATAATGCAAAAGCCGGATATATTTAAAAACTGCACCTGTCGCCATCCCGTATTCGTTTGAACTGGTTGGCAATGATGCAGAGAAACAAAGGACCAACCCGAGAGCCGGGAACCACAGTCTCCGCCAAACCGCCAACCCACACATCCATATTACCTGTAATTAATAAAAAGAATTAAGTGGCAAACAGAGTTACAGACTCATATATAGTTCACCGTTCAAACTTACTGAAATACAACACCTGAGACTGGTTTTAACGTTAGACTGCCTTTATGCATTCCATCCTTAATGTTTTTGGTGTAGATCTGCCAATAAACACGCAACAATTTCATCGACCTGCCGCCGACGTCTGAAACTGACCTGGATGGCCGTAAAGATCTGCCAAATGTCGTCTCAGTCGCTGACTATGAATGGTGTCGGACAGTCGGTCCCAATTATTCGGAGCCGAAAGATTACAAAACCGTCTCCATTCCAAATATCCGGGTAAAGCATGATCACGTCCCCTTTGAATATTCAGAGCTCCCAAATCCAGGGCTACATTATGAGCCGCAGAAAACAGGCGTTCCGTTAGTTCGCGATTTAGCATGGCTTCTGGAGTCAACTTTTTTGCCGAGTATGTAAAAAGTCCCCTTAGAATGGGATCGACCCCACCTTCGTTTAGCAAGCGTTCTGGGGCAAAAAAAGCCTGATTAAGGGGCAAATGTCCTTCAGGCGTTTGCTGAAAACTACTATTGAGTCGATACAAAAATGGGTTCACCAAACTGTGTCCAAATCGAAACGCAGCCGTCGCAAAAACGTTACTAACCGCTCCGGAAGTTTCGGCCTTATATCCTTGATATGGTCCAATCATCTCCATACCTGCGGGCCCCAAAATATTCGGTAACCAGTGTTGGTAGGTAATATGCTGAAAAACAGCTCCCAAAATTTTCCTAGTCTCTTGGTAAATTTGCTCTCCATCCCAGTGAGGGTTGATTTGTAGAAATTCAGATGCTATTCGATTATGTTCTCTCAACCAAATGGTATGCATAGCCGTTAGTCCCAACTGTTCATTCGCTCTATAGTCTCCGGCAAGAAAACAGCGCACAGAATGAGGTACGCTGGCATTACGCTGACAGTCCATCGGCGTGTTACGGTTGAACGGGAGGTAGGGCTTCTGTTTATGACTGACGATATCGAACTTTAGTAGACCGTGATCCGAAAATAGATCTCTCAGATCTAGTGCATCGCGTTCGTTGCTGCCGTAAACGTTTGACGCGTCAATGTAACTGGTCACTACGTTCACTTGTTCCCGTGGGTAGACGCTGCTCATGAGAACCGAAGTCTCCCCAGACCCGCAAACGGCCCCGGTCCGCTCGAATTCAATGCAACTGCGACCCCCTCCAGAGTAGCGGCGGTCCCCAGGGGGAATCTGGATGTTGAAACAGGGAGGCTCGTTTCGATCACAACTATTGCCACAGTCTCGACCTGTCTGAAATGAAAGCTACAAATAAGAATAAGAATATTGAAAGTTTTATGGTTGTTGACTTCTAGATAATTGAGGTATGACGAAGTGCTTAGTTTGAGGTGCTGTGCTATGTATTTTATCAGGTTCCGCGTTCTGCGTTTAGTATTTATCTCAAATAAATCAAATAATACTCTAAATCGAATAAAATTGATACATTAAAATGCTGCCAACACCGAAGCAAAATGTTACGTAAGCATCGTAACATTTTGTACATGAAGGTTTATCCGAAATTTCTTGTACGTCCAGTTAAGTGCCAACTTTGAGCCAATGTAAACTGCCCATAATTACATTGTCCCAATTTCCCTTAACAACCGCTGAAACAGGTTTCACGTAACTCAATAGGTTGCTGAATTTCAATAGTCCGCGAGGTTCACCTGAAATACAGCGGTACTGGGGGCAGCCACCCCGAAGTCGATGTCGTGGTCTGCCCACTGGCCCCACTGCATCACCATGGACGTGATGGTACCGTCCTGAGGCACTTCGTCGAACGAGGATGAGATGACGCGGGTCGACACCAGGCGGGCATTGGGCTTGGGGTGGCCGTAGTAGAGACGCTCAGGGTTCCATCCTGAAAGCATAGTCTCAGTAAAGTGCTGTTGCGTTGCGGGGAATTCGAATCGAATCACCTGATTTTGCATTTACAATTGTTACAATCATGAGACTTGCTGAACCAAAGAACAAGCCCCAGATTTTGATTGGCTCATGGTCAACCCAAATTTCTTCAGTGAAATGAAAACACATTTCAATCGGTTACACAACTACATAGATTTACAATAGTCTGCTAGTATTACCAAAACTACATAATAGCTTCTCACTCTATATAGAAAAAGAGTGAGACACTCTCCAGCCTGCCTGTGTTCTAGCACGGGCAGATGCGCTGGTCGTTTTCAGGCTACATGTTGACATTCTATGCAACATGTGGCTGATAAATCAGCGCGCAGATTCCCTGCGTAACACACTTTAGTATATAATCGCTGCTGTGTTGATAAGCATTAGGATAGGGATAAAAGCTTAATAACTCATTATTTATTTATAGTCTGCTGCAAAAACATGAAAAAAGGTTTGCAAATACCTTTGGATATTTTGGCAAACTTTTAGCGAAATTGATTGAGAAACTTTTGAGATATAAACTTTTCTGAATTTCTTCAAAGTTTCTCAATCAATTTAGCTGAAAGTTTGCCAAAATATCCCCAAAGGTATTTGCAAACCTTTTTTAATGTTTTTACAAGCAGACTATGAACAAATAATGAGTTATAAACCTTTATCCCTATCCCGTTTTATGATTGCAGCACGTGCACAGGCGTCTGCCAATCAGAGAATAGAAGCTCGCTTCTGACTGGCCAGTCACATGTTGCATAGAATGTCAACATGTAGCCTGAAAACGACCAGCGCATCTGCCTGTGCTAGAACACAGGCAGGCTGGAGAGTGTCTCACTCTTCTTCTATATAGAGTGAGAAGCTATTATGTAATCTTGGTATTACTATTGAGTATTGACTATTAATACTCTGAAACACATGAAATAGTTGTAAAGCGTAAATAAACAGAGCGAAAATATTAAATGAAATTTTGTTTTTCCATTATTAAAATGTAATTAATTTTTCCAAACCTACCAACAGGAGTATTGAATCCATTTTCATAAATAGGCGAGAGAAGTCTTAAAAATGGAGTGAGGGAGGCGCCCCACATGGGGTTTTGCAGATTGTTACAAGTGCCGTCATAGCTGCGGTATTTCTGATGAAAGCAGATATCGTGGCATGGATCGGCGTCTCGATGAATGTGGCAACCGGTCAGCTCGGCGATCAGTTGGAGGTGGGAGGGCGAGAGAAGGGAGCGGTAGGAGAAATCTGGAAAAAATATTAACTATTTAGATTGCGTCAGCCTTAAATTCTACGTATATACGAACAGTAGCGGACCAGTATGAACAAGTCTTTATGGAGTCGGGGCCAATTTCTGAAATAGATTAAACGGATTAGATTGAAATTTGTTCGCTTATTATGTCGTCTAAGCTTAGAATAAGCCTACAAACGTTGGGCACAATTAGTGTGACATATGTTTGCTACGGCCAGTTTTGTACGGAGTCATATTCCACGTGAGTTATTGGCAAAACAAATTTTAATCTAATCAGTTCACTCCATTTCAGGAATCGGCCCCAAGACAAAAGACTTGTTAATACTGGTCTACTACTGTCCGTATACATACCTAGGACTGTTCCGTGTACAGAAGTTCCACTGTTTGATATGTTCTTCTACGGACAGTGAGAACGCACCTAAAGAAACGCCAACCTGTGTGTTACTTAAGCGTTCATCTGATTGGCCGATTCTTTACGAGCAGGGACAAAAGCTGAATTCAATTTGGTTCCTGAACATCCAGGCAGGCTTCACAGACTACTCAATATTATTTAGTATGAGTAATAGGTAGTGATGAGTTATATACTAAGCGAGCTTTATACTATTTCATTGTATTTGAACTGCCATAATGAAAAACTTTAATTTAGTTACGTGAAATATTAAAGGTTAGGCCCCGTTCTACGTGTTGCTGCAAAACATTCAAGGTTTCTTCGTAGATTTCGCGAGCTCTAGCCAGCTCCACCGCTTGAGGACCTGAAATATTCAAATAAATTATAAATAAATAAAAGTAAAATAAAAAAGTCAAGCTTGTTGAAAAGTTTAATGATAGTAACAAACAATAAAACCTTGAACTGACAAGCGTTTTCCTCTCACCACTAAAGTTAAAATTTGGGGCAGTCGTCACGCTCGTGCACCACATGTTTTTGCTACCAATGTTTTCTTCAATGCGACATATTATTATACTGTGAGACTACAATACCTTAATTGTGAACTAGAAGTACCTGTACTTCGATCTTATTGGCTGATGGCTAATAACAGTTACTGCTATCCAAACCTGACAGATTACTGATAGGGCCAAAGCATGTTTTAGTAAGTTCACCGATCACCTTGCCTAATACTACTACTATGGTAGAGTGTGCAGCTTCATAGTATGTACTCAATACTCCTGTTAGCAGAGGCATACCAGGGTATCTGAGAAGGGATAGTAATTCTGATGGCGTCTTGGTGGTGTTGCTATAGAGACGGCGTTGTGTTGAGTTGATGGCGCGGTCGACGTTGGCGGTGGCCTGCTGCACCGAGCTGTGGATCAGAGCCGTATCCACCGGGTTCTGGGCTGCTTCCACTAAAATATTAATATTTTTACAAAATATAATAAAAATTGATAGTTTCTAATATGTAAAAAAATTGACCAGATCTGTCATGGCTGGTTAACATAAAGCTTCACTAGTTTATGTTTGTTCGGTTTTAAGTCGATACTGAAAAACGCATCTACCGCGTTAGTAACATCAAACTCTTCCCTTATATGTAACTTCAGTTGGTTAAACACGTGGACTGTAACTTAAAATACCAAATACTAAAATATAATACTAGGTAACACAAAAAATAAAGGTGAGCTCAAACTGAGCTTTTTTCTAATTTTAAAAGACATGTATCAAAATTAAAATTGTAGGCTAGTTTTAAACTTTCAAGTCCAGCTAATAAAGAAAACAAAATAGTGAAAAAGAAAAAAAAGATAAAGCAAAATAAAATGTTTCTGTCCCTACATGTCACAGTGAGCGTCGTATCAGTTGTCTGAGCTCCAACATCATTTCCGGCCTGACAAGTGTAGTGACCCGAGTCCTGCAGCGTCGCCTGGTTGATATAAAGTGTCCCATGGGCGGTGACCTCATAGTGACCTCTGACCGTGGGAATCGGGCTCCCATTGAACAACCAGGTGATGTGGGGTTCAGGCTCGCCCACGGCTCGACACTGGAACGAAGCAGTTTCGCCTCGACGAACTTTCTGTGGTTCCGGAGCAGTGGTTATTCGGGGCGGCACTAAAAAACAAAACGTGGTTCTTTAGTTCGTAGTCGAAGGCATGGTTATGTGTGTAGTTGTAAAGAAAGTTACAAACGTTTGCAAAAAAAAGCATTTTTGAACAAAAAGGTGAATTGTACAACCAAACCTAAAAGCGTTCGTCAAACAATATAAAAATATAACCGTTACAATACGACGATATTTTTAAGAACTGTCAACTTTGCATAAGCTAAATGCTAAAGTCTCCTACACTCATCTATTTGCCCATGACGGTTTGTAATCGTACAACGCTAAAACGACTGTGGCTCGATTCATACTTACAGCCGTATGTCCGTTCAGCCGACAAAATGACGAAATAATGACGTCACTTGCGCTGGCTGATCCACTGCACTAGGCTGCTAGTGTCGTCATTCTGCATGCTGAACGGACATATGATGTAAGTATGAATCGAGCCTACTGTCACTGCACTTACTACTTCGTTTCAATCTGATTTCAGCAGAAGCCCGTACAAGCCCGTAAGGGTTCTGCGCTATGCAGGTGTACTGTCCAGCGTCGGCCCTGAGTAGTGGGTAGATGGTCAAGATGCTCTGTTGGCCCGGTTCGATGGTCAGACGGCGGGTGGAGCGGAGAAGATGGCCTGGGTGGGATAAACAAGAGTACATAAATAGAGTATAGAAGAGAATAAGTAGAAGTTTACGCACTGAGTAGTACTGTATACTTGTTTAGAAAAATTTAAACAAGTAGGCCGAAAACGACAAGCGCATCTGTCGACGTCGAGCCACAACTCTAGCAGGCTAGAGTAGAAAGAGTCCCATTCTTCTTCTAGAAGAGTGAGACAGTAGACACTATTATGACAATGAGACACTTAAAAACATGAGTACTAAAATTCAACTAATATCCGGGTGCAGGCAGCAAACCTTAATTTAGAGTTATCTCTCGCTATTCTATATTTCTAACTTTGTATTAATCTTAGAAATACAGTAGGTAATGCTAAACACTATTTTTAAAAACTGTAATGGTAAATGGATACAAAGTAATTTTTCAGCTATACAATAAAAATTTCTTCAAGTTTAAAGCAACCCTACGTCACAAAAGCCATCTGCAAATATCGAACGAATTCAGACACTTTACTTTACCTTCTTTCTGCCACTGAACAATGGGCAATGGGTAACCAGTAGCCTCGCAGTGCAGTGTCACTTCGGAACCCTCGGTCACAGAGACATCTGCAGGCGGGAATCGGAACTCAGGGGGATCTAAATTATGTTATCAAAATCCATTGCAAGCTATAGTACTGAGAGTCATGGGCATCTTGCTGCCTATAAGGCTCAACATGTGTGTGTGCATTTTCAGATATACTCAAATTTAGGCTTAGGCTAGGATTTATGCTTAGGCTTACGCTCAAGTGTACTCTCGACAGTTACGATTGGCTTAGTTTGACTGACGCTTAAGCTCAGTTTTATAATTTTGGAATATAAATGTTTATGTGATGAGCCTTCCGGAAGGAAACAGATGTCTCACAGTGTGACTTCTTTTCCCATAAAGATGCTCAACCCCTCAAAGTACATGCATCACATTAGTTGGACATAAGTATCACAGTAACTACGTTTCTGTAATTTTAAGTTTGAAATGAAGCCCAAGTTTGAACATTTTAATGGATTGATCTTTATTTGATTTTATTTCATTTTAAACGACACGCATTTTCGCCGACGATTATGTTGCTTCGATAAAACGGGTACTCCCCGGGCCAATAAATGAGTAAATAGTAAACAGTTAAACAACTAACAATTAACATCTAGAACAGCCGAAGCCGAAGTTCTTCCATAACCATTGGCCGCAGTACACGTATAGTGACCCGCGCTGGCCCGTCTCACATTACGTATAATCAGCTCTCCGGTGGGAGGCTGCTCAAAGTTCCCATTAGTGGGGTCGATGGGACGGCCCCCATGGGACCAACGGTAATGGGCCCGTGGGAAACTGGAGGCTCGACAGGAGAGACGAACCTGGCCCCCCTCCGTCACAGACTGACTGGCTGGGCGCACTACCAGGCGAGGGGGGCTGTCTGAAATACAAAAAACAAAAATCTAGTTCCACTCTCTGAGGCAGGAAAAAATAATTAGACCCTGAAAAAATGAGTTTCGCAACTAGGTATCATATTTTCTACACTTTTGATTGTAAAAATAATAGCATTTACAGTAAGGCAAAACTCACGAAATTACCATGCTATTGTAACCGGGTATTCAGGCTTGAGTGCACTTAATACTGACCGTCTAGAGCCGAACACCCGATTACACTGGTACCGTCGCAGCCCATGGCTGTACTTTACCAGGTTCGTACATTGCGTTGTGACTTAAGCTTGACTTAACTTAGTACCGGATGACACACAAGAACACAACTTACAGTTTGGTTTATTTAACGCACAAGTTGGCAACAGAGTAGAGTAGGCTCGACGTTGGTTCAGACCTCTACCAGGGGCTGGTTTGGTAAAAGGGGAAGGGTGGAAGTGGGCTGTAGCAAGCTGTAGCAGTGGGCCGAGAGCTGAGGAGAACTGACTGATTTGCAACTGTGCGCGGTTTATATAACCGCTTTTGCGTTCTCATTGAGCTTGATTGGCTTAATCATTTCAGCCAATCAGCAATCAGAACTTGGGTCGTTTGGCCAATCATAATTAGCCACTTTTTATGCGGCTCCAAGAATCTTTAGTTTTTATGTCGTTCTAACTTAGTTTCTCATGCTCGTGGTTCTAGAAGTTTGAGAGAAACTAGTTTTTATGATAATTTTACTTCCAAAATTAGCCCTTTTTGATCATTTCTCACCAATTTTCTCATGCTGCTTATACATAATTTTCGCGTGATCAAGCACGCGCTAGGACGTCAACGGTATCTTACGGTAATTACTGTAGTTGTAGGCGGGGCATTTTAATACTGTAGTTAGTCATACTGTAGGTCAAGCGGGTTTCGTAGCTACCGTATGTCTGAATCTACCGTACTTGGTTTTGACTTGGATATTTTGTGCTAATCTTGACTTAGAGTGTTTGGACTTATTTTGCACAGAGGTTTCAGGGTTTACATATTAATTTATGGCGGAAGGGGTACTGTTACATTCCTCCCCCGCCTAAAGTAGCATGTCCCCATGCGGTGTATATACACTGGGTGGTTTGCGTACTCGGTCGATGTCTATACACTTAATATACACACTATTACAGTCTGGCTATGTGTGAGTGTGTCCGTGTACCTTCACTCGGTCATGTATGTATGTCAAGTTTATATGTATGTATACGCTGCCGGGTATGCTACTACAGTAGCTGTGCTATGCATAAAACTTCATTTGGCTCAAATATTGCTTGGTTTTTTTGTCGTTTCTTGCTCTTTTCTGGGTGTTTTGAGATTATCGCTAACCGGGCATGTAGTTTAAAACTTTGGCCTTGCTTTGTTCTGTGCGAACACTTTGTATCTCACGACTGGGTGGCGTCAACTTTATGAAGCACCTTTTATGTGAAACAGTAGCTTTAATTTATCTGCGATTGGGGGAACTTGATGTGTGTTTCAATTGTGCTCTTGGTGTCAATTTTTGATTCACTTGATGAGGCAATTGCTGGTGATGACAGATAAGTGAAGTATATAGGTCTGGTGTATATAAGTTGGCGTCCCTTTTACGAGTAAGTTGACATGTTCTTTTCGTGGATTTTGCTTTAAGTGTATGCAAGGAATTTCAAAAAAACTAGCCAACTATAAAGTTGGGCATCCCATTTGAATAGCGTGAAATTTACTGTCAACTTGAATAATGTTTATAAAATTTTCAGGTTATTGAGTGTTTTCTGTTAATTTTATTGATGAAAACGGTTAGTCCAAAGTTAGAAATATACTTTGGGACTAGTTGCACATCTGTGGTATCCTTTTTTGTGCTTTTTGGGGTGGTGGTTGTTATTTTACTGTTTTGTAGGTAGGATTTATGTACAGAGTGCGAGGTTAAGATTAAAGGAATTTGTACTGCTTGAATTTTGAAATGTTGACTCCATTCCGTGGTGCATGGTGTTTATCGTTAATAATAGTGCGTTTTACTCGCTTGTTGACTACAAAATTTGCAATGTTTTTCATTTGTACTTTGTCGTAGGTGCACAATGCACTCGTGTGATAGAAATGAATTCGTGGTCAAATCGTGGTATATAATAATATTATGTGAAGCAGGCTTAAACGTCAAGAGAGTATAGTACGGCCTACGTTAGCATCCCAAATTATGGTATGGTTATTTAGGAGCTGAGTTGGCTTATGCTATGGCTGTGTCAAATTTTTAATGTGTGCGTAAATTAGTTCCTTAGTACGTAAATCAATTAGTACGCAGCGTATATCCATGTTAGTAAGACGTTTTTTTTGAAAATATGGGACATTGAATTTCATTCTTTGATGTTCCCGTTTTTTTTTCTCTTCTGGTATTCCAATGTTGTTTCTTTGCTATTCGTGTGTAATATGGGTGGAAAAACATGAGTACTATGCACTTTTCTGCATTTCTGCAGTATGACCTTTATTTGTTTTCAAGTTCAAAGGCCTTCCAGTAGACTAGGCTAGGCATAGGATGCGAGTGCCAATTGCGTAGTTATCAGTATTGGTGACTTTATGGCTATGGCCATGGGTTAGGCCCTGCTAGGATTATCAAATTTTGTTTGTCGGATGGCAACACTGTTTCCATCCGACATTCAATATTTTCCGACAATCAATGCAGGAACGTTTGTGACATGCGAGTGATATTTAAAACAAGCACGTTTGCAAGTAGCGTTCAAAACCAGAACTATTGCGAGTAGTAGTAAAGCATGCAAAACAAGAGCTTTTGCGAGTAGTAGTAAGAATTTCGAAAATTTTATGTGCAGAGTGTGTTGTGGGCGGGGGGTAACGGTGGGGTCGTAACTGTACTAGGCTCTGAACCTCGAATTGAGGGCCTGGCGCCGT
>JASANF010008195.1:0-18059 GCA_030248245.1 Trissonchulus sp. WLG1_4 | reverse complement strand
TGAAAAAAATTATCCGAGTCGCTTTTGTCAATTCTTTGCAGCAGCTGACCGAAATTTGTCCTTGTCCCTGTCCCTGTGTCCTTTAGGACAAGTATAAACCGGGCTTAAGTCTGTAATTTTGGACACATTAATTTGTCCAATTTAGGGAAGCGGCCGAAACACTTATAAGCACAGCTGACTAAGGTTTCTTCGAGGGCTGGTGTTCGGTTCCGGGCCGGTGTCACGGTGTAAATTTTCTCCTGTAAATTTTCCTCCTGGAAAAATTGCCACGGTGGGAATTCAACCCCCGGAAAAAATACACCGGGGTAATTTTTCCAGGAAAAAATTTACACCGGGGTAATTTTTCCTGAAGTAAATTTAACACCGAAGCAATTTTTTCGGATGGGAAATTTTGCAGGGGGAGGGATTTTTGAAAAATGGCAGCGGTTAACAACAAAGCGTTTTGAAAGGGACTTATGTACGAACCGGATTTTTGGAAGGATCGTTCAGAATTCGGATGACCAAACTACGAAAAAGCATAGGTACCACCAGTTATCCAATGGCACGAACAAAGTCAACGTCACTTCCACACGGTATGCAAAAAAATTATCCAAGTCGCTTTTGTCAATTCTTTGCAGCAGCTGACCAAAATTTGTCCTTGTCTCTGTCCCTGTGTCCTTAAGTATATTATGAACCGGGCTTTACAGTTCCATT
This sequence comes from Trissonchulus sp. WLG1_4, assembly GCA_030248245.1. Lineage (NCBI taxonomy): Eukaryota > Metazoa > Nematoda > Enoplea > Enoplida > Ironidae > Trissonchulus > Trissonchulus sp. WLG1_4. The sequence goes on along the minus strand of JASANF010008195.1, from coordinate 17,366 downwards.
AATAAGGCAAACCTAACTTTGTACTATCGATTTCGCAAAGTGGCAGCGAATTGGGGAAACGGTTGGCATGTCGATTGGAAAAAGATTACGGAAATGCACTTTTGTTTGACAAAAATCGATAACATAATGTGCATGAACAAAATTACACCTGCATGAACACACGAGTAGAGTTTAAAGCGGAAGTAAATTTGATTGGATGTTTGAAATTTTTGGCGCCAAATTTGTAAAATATATAAGCGAATGCTTGTCCGCAGTGTCACTTCAGCGTTAGTTTTGCTGGATTTACTGATATTCATTTGGTAGCAGTTTGTGCTTTTGTGCGGCAACAATAATGTTACTGTTGCACATTATCACAGGCTGCTGTCGGATGCTTCAGCAGTGTCACGAAGGCTCATTGCAGGTTTGGAGCACTCTTCTTGGCGACATTACTAACGCTACTGCAGCAACGCCACCGCTGGTTCCGGGCGTGTATTCATGTCAGAAAGATTGACGCTGACTAGAATGCGCTCTCGGGATCAGTGTTTGCATTAGTTCTGCTGGATTTACTGATATTCATTTGGCCGCAGTTTGTGCTTTTGTGCGGCAACAATAATGCTACTGTTGCACATTATCACAGGTTGCTGTCGGATGCTTGTCCGCAGTGTCACTTCAGCAACAAGTTGATTTGTGGTACACTGGTTACTCTTGTATCACAGTCAGCTTGCTGCCGTTGTGCCATTGCTTCATTTGTTTGTAGAGTTTCCAGTGTACGGTTTGATGCTTCGGTTATGTCTGTAGATCATCACCTGGTGTTCAGTTCGTCACTGTTTTACTCGTTTCCTAGGACTGCAACGGTTGCTGCCACTCGCCAATGGATGCGCTGTCACACCTGCAATTAGCTGTTACTCGAAGGCTCATTGCAGGTTTGGAGCACTCTTCTTGGCGACATTACTAACGCTACTGCAGCAACGCCACCGCTGGTTCCGGGCGTGTATTCATGTCAGAAAGATTGACGCTGACTAGAATGCACTCGCGGGATCAGTGTTTGCATTAGTTTTGCTGGATTTACTGATATTCATTTGGCCGCAGTTTGTGCTTTTGTGCGGCAACAATAATGCTACTGTTGCACATTATCACAGGTTGCTGTCGGATGCTTGTCCGCAGTGTCACTTCAGCAACAAGTTGATTTGTGGTACACTGGTTACTCTTGTATCACAGTCAGCTTGCTGCCGTTCTGCCATTGCTTCATTTGTTTGTAGAGTTTCCAGGGTACGGTTTGATGCTTCGGTTATGTCTGTAAATCATCACCGGGTGTTTAATCCGTCACTGTTTCATTCGTTTCTTAGGACTGCAACGGTTGCTTGCCATTCGCCAATGGATGCGCTATCACACCTGCAATTAGCTGTTACTCGAAGGCTCATTGCAGGTTTGGAGCACTCTTCTTGGTGACCTTACTAACGCTACTGCAGCAACGCCACTGCTGGTTCCGGGCGTGTATTCATGTCAGAAAGATTGACGCTGACTAGAATGCACTCTCGGGATCAGTGTTTGCATTAGTTTTGCTGGATTTACTGATATTCATTTGGCAGCAGTTTGTGCTTTTGTGCGGCAACAATAATGTTACTCAGGCTGCTGTCGGATGCTTGTCCGCAGTGTCACTTCAGCAACAAGTTGATTTGTGGTACACTGATTACTCTTGTATCACAGTCAGCTTGCTGCCGTTCTGCCATTGCTTCATTTGTAGAGTTTTCAGTGTACGGTTTGATGCTTCGGTTATGTCTGTAGATCGTCACCGGGTGTTCAGTTCGTCACTGTTTTACTCGTTTCAACGGTTGCTGCCACTCGCCAGTGGATGCGCTGTCACACCTGCAATTAGCTGTTACTCGAAGGCTCATTGCAGGTTTGGAGCACTCTTCTTGGTGACCTTACTAACGCTACTGCAGCAACGCCACTGCTGTTTCCGGGCGTGTATTCATGTCAGAAAGATTGACGCTGACTAGAATGCACTCTCGGGATCAGTGTTTGCGTTAGTTTTGCTGGATTTACTGATATTCATTTGGCCGCAGTTTGTGCTTTTGTGCGGCAACAATAATGCTACTGTTGCACATTATCACAGGCTGCTGTCGGATGCTTGTCCGTAGTGTCACTTCAGCAACAAGTTGATTTGTGGTACACTGGTTACTCTTGTATCACAGTCAGCTTGCTGCCGTTCTGCCATTGCTTAATTTGTTTGTAGAGTTTCCAGGGTACGGTTTGATGTTTCGGTTATGTCTGTAAATCATCACCGGGTGTTTAATCCGTCACTGTTTCACTCGTTTCTTAGGACTGCAACGGTTGCTTGCCATTCGCCAATGGATGCGCTATCACACCTGCAATTAGCTGTTACTCGAAGGCTCATTGCAGGTTTGGAGCACTCTTCTTGGCGACATTACTAACGCTACTGCAGCAACGCCACCGCTGGTTCCGGGCGTGTATTCATGTCAGAAAGATTGACGCTGACTAGAATGCACTCGCGGGATCAGTGTTTGCATTAGTTTTGCTGGATTTACTGATATTCATTTGGCAGCAGTTTGTGCTTTTGTGCGGCAACAATAATGTTACTCAGGCTGCTGTCGGATGCTTGTCCGCAGTGTCACTTCAGCAACAAGTTGATTTGTGGTACACTGGTTACTCTTGTATCACAGTCAGCTTGCTGCCGTTCTGCCATTGCTTCATTTGTAGAGTTTTCAGTGTACGGTTTGATGCTTCGGTTATGTCTGTAGATCATCACCGGGTGTTCAGTTCGTCACTGTTTTACTCGTTTCTTAGGACTGAAACGGTTGCTGCCACTCGCCAGTGGATGCGCTGTCACACCTGCAATTAGCTGTTACTCGAAGGCTCATTGCAGGTTTGGAGCACTCTTCTTGGCGACATTACTAACGCTACTGCAGCAACGCCATCGCTGGTTCCGGGCGTGTATTCATGTCAGAAAGATTTTCGCTGACTAGAATGCACTCTCGGGATCAGTGTTTGCATTAGTTTTGCTGGATTTACTGATATTCATTTGGCAGCAGTTTGTGCTTTTGTGCGGCAACAATAATGTTACTCAGGCTGCTGTCGGATGCTTGTCCGCAGTGTCACTTCAGCAACAAGTTGATTTGTGGTACACTGGTTACTCTTGTATCACAGTCAGCTTGCTGCCGTTCTGCCATTGCTTCATTTGTAGAGTTTCCAGTGTACGGTTTGATGCTTCGGTTATGTCTGTACTCTGTAGATCATCACCGGGTGTTCAGTTCGTCACTGTTTTACTCGTTTCTTAGGACTGCAACGGTTGCTGCCACTCGCCAATGGATGCGCTGTCACACCTGCAATTAGCTGTTACTCGAAGGCTCATTGCAGGTTTGGAGCACTCTTCTTGGTGACCTTACTAACGCTACTGCAGCAACGCCACTGCTGTTTCCGGGCGTGTATTCATGTCAGAAAGATTGACGCTGACTAGAATGCACTCTCGGGATCAGTGTTTGCGTTAGTTTTGCTGGATTTACTGATATTCATTTGGCCGCAGTTTGTGCTTTTGTGCGGCAACAATAATGCTACTGTTGCACATTATCACAGGCTGCTGTCGGATGCTTGTCCGTAGTGTCACTTCAGCAACAAGTTGATTTGTGGTACACTGGTTACTCTTGTATCACAGTCAGCTTGCTGCCGTTCTGCCATTGCTTAATTTGTTTGTAGAGTTTCCAGGGTACGGTTTGATGTTTCGGTTATGTCTGTAAATCATCACCGGGTGTTTAATCCGTCACTGTTTCACTCGTTTCTTAGGACTGCAACGGTTGCTTGCCATTCGCCAATGGATGCGCTATCACACCTGCAATTAGCTGTTACTCGAAGGCTCATTGCAGGTTTGGAGCACTCTTCTTGGCGACATTACTAACGCTACTGCAGCAACGCCACCGCTGGTTCCGGGCGTGTATTCATGTCAGAAAGATTGACGCTGACTAGAATGCACTCGCGGGATCAGTGTTTGCATTAGTTTTGCTGGATTTACTGATATTCATTTGGCCGCAGTTTGTGCTTTTGTGCGGCAACAATAATGCTACTGTTGCACATTATCACAGGCTGCTGTCGGATGCTTGTCCGCAGTGTCACTTCAGCAACAAGTTGATTTGTGGTACACTGGTTACTCTTGTATCACAGTCAACTTGCTGCCGTTCTGCCATTGCTTCATTTGTTTGTAGAGTTTCCAGGGTACGGTTTGATGCTTCGGTTATGTCTGTAAATCATCACCGGGTGTTTAATCCGTCACTGTTTCATTCGTTTCGTAGGACTGCAACGGTTGCTTGCCATTCGCCAATGGATGCGCTATCACACCTGCAATTAGCTGTTACTCGAAGGCTCATTGCAGGTTTGGAGCACTCTTCTTGGTGACCTTACTAACGCTACTGCAGCAACGCCACTGCTGGTTCCGGGCGTGTATTCATGTCAGAAAGATTGACGCTGACTAGAATGCACTCTCGGGATCAGTGTTTGCATTAGTTTTGCTGGATTTACTGATATTCATTTGGCAGCAGTTTGTGCTTTTGTGCGGCAACAATAATGTTACTCAGGCTGCTGTCGGATGCTTGTCCGCAGTGTCACTTCAGCAACAAGTTGATTTGTGGTACACTGATTACTCTTGTATCACAGTCAGCTTGCTGCCGTTCTGCCATTGCTTCATTTGTAGAGTTTCCAGTGTACGGTTTGATGCTTCGGTTATGTCTGTAGATCATCACCGGGTGTTCAGTTCGTCACTGTTTTACTCGTTTCCTAGGACTGCAACGGTTGCTGCCACTCGCCAATGGATGCGCTGTCACCTGCAATTAGCTGTTACTCGAAGGCTCATTGCAGGTTTGGAGCACTCTTCTTGGCGACATTACTAACGCTACTGCAGCAACGCCACCGCTGGTTCCGGGCGTGTATTCATGTCAGAAAGATTTTCGCTGACTAGAATGCACTCTCGGGATCAGTGTTTGCATTAGTTTTGCTGGATTTACTGATATTCATTTGGCCGCAGTTTGTGCTTTTGTGCGGCAACAATAATGTTACTCAGGCTGCTGTCGGATGCTTGTCCGCAGTGTCACTTCAGCAACAAGTTGATTTGTGGTACACTGGTTACTCTTGTATCACAGTCAGCTTGCTGCCGTTCTGCCATTGCTTCATTTGTAGAGTTTCCAGTGTACGGTTTGATGCTTCGGTTATGTCTGTAGATCATGACCGGGTGTTCAGTTCGTCACTGTTTTACTCGTTTCTTAGGACTGCAACGGTTGCTGCCACTCGCCAATGGATGCGCTGTCACACCTGCAATTAGCTGTTACTCGAAGGCTCATTGCAGGTTTGGAGCACTCTTCTTGGTGACCTTACTAACGCTACTGCAGCAACGCCACTGCTGTTTCCGGGCGTGTATTCATGTCAGAAAGATTGACGCTGACTAGATTGCACTCTCGGGATCAGTGTTTGCATTAGTTTTGCTGGATTTACTGATATTCATTTGGCCGCAGTTTGTGCTTTTGTGCGGCAACAATAATGCTACTGTTGCACATTATCACAGGCTGCTGTCGGATGCTTGTCCGTAGTGTCACTTCAGCGATTTGTGGTACACTGGTTACTCTTGTATCACAGTCAGCTTGCTGCCGTTCTGCCATTGCTTAATTTGTTTGTAGAGTTTCCAGGGTACGGTTTGATGCTTCGGTTATGTCTGTAAATCATCACCGGGTGTTAATCCGTCACTGTTTCACTCGTTTCTTAGGACTGCAACGGTTGCTTGCCATTCGCCAATGGATGCGCTATCACACCTGCAATTAGCTGTTACTCGAAGGCTCATTGCAGGTTTGGAGCACTCTTCTTGGTGACCTTACTAACGCTACTGCAGCAACGCCACTGCTGGTTCCGGGCGTGTATTCATGTCAGAAAGATTGACGCTGACTAGAATGCACTCTCGGGATCAGTGTTTGCATTAGTTTTGCTGGATTTACTGATATTCATTTGGCAGCAGTTTGTGCTTTTGTGCGGCAACAATAATGTTACTCAGGCTGCTGTCGGATGCTTGTCCGCAGTGTCACTTCAGCAACAAGTTGATTTGTGGTACACTGGTTACTCTTGTATCACAGTCAGCTTGCTGCCGTTCTGCCATTGCTTCATTTGTAGAGTTTCCAGTGTACGGTTTGATGCTTCGGTTATGTCTGTAGATCATCACCGGGTGTTCAGTTCGTCACTGTTTTACTCGTTTCTTAGGACTGCAACGGTTGCTGCCACTCGCCAATGGATGCGCTGTCACACCTGCAATTAGCTGTTACTCGAAGGCTCATTGCAGGTTTGGAGCACTCTCCTTGGCGACATTGCTAACGCTACTGCAGCAACGCCACCACTGGTTCCGGGCGTGTATTCATGTCAGAAAGATTGACGCTGACTAGAATGCACTCTCGGGCGCAGTGTTTGCATTAGTTTTGCTGGATTTACTGATATTCATTTGGCCGCAGTCTGTGCTTTTGTGCGGCAACGATAATGCTACTGTTGCACATTATCACAGGCTGCTGTCGGATGCTTGTCCGTAGTGTCGTTTCAGCACCAAGTTGATTTGTGGTACACTGGTTACTCTTGTATCACAGTCAGCTTGCTGCCGTTCTGCCATTGCTTCATTTGTAGAGTTTCCAGTGTACGGTTTGATGCTTCGGTTATGTCTGTAGATCATCACCGGGTGTTCAGTTCGTCACTGTTTTACTCGTTTCTTAGGACTGCAACGGTTGCTGCCACTCGCCAATGGATGCGCTGTCACACCTGCAATTAGCTGTTACTCGAAGGCTCATTGCAGGTTTGGAGCACTCTCCTTGGCGACATTGCTAACGCTACTGCAGCAACGCCACCGCTGGTTCCGGGCGTGTATTCATGTCAGAAAGATTGACGCTGACTAGAATGCACTCTCGGGATCAGTGTTTGCATTAGTTTTGCTGGATTTACTGATATTCATTTGGCCGCAGTCTGTGCTTTTGTGCGGCAACGATAATGCTACTGTTGCACATTATCACAGGCTGCTGTCGGATGCTTGTCCGTAGTGTCGTTTCAGCACCAAGTTGATTTGTGGTACACTGGTTACTCTTGTATCACAGTCAGCTTGCTGCCGTTCTGCCATTGCTTCATTTGTTTGTAGAGTTTCCTGTGTACGGTTTGATGCTTCGGTTATGTACTGCAACGGTTGCTTGCCATTCGCCAATGGATGCGCTATCACACCTGCAACTAGCTGTTACTCGAAGGCTCATTGCAGGTTTGGAGCACTCTTCTTGGCCATGCGTGTATTCATGTCAGAAAGATTGACGCTGACTAGAAAGAACTCTCGGGATCAGTGTTTGCATTAGTTTTGCTGGATTTACTGATATTCATTTGGCCGCAGTTTGTGCTTTTGTGCGGCATCAATAATGCTACTGTTGCACATTATCACAGGCTGCTGTCGGATGCTTGTCCGCAGTGTCACTTCTGTTTTACTCGTTGCTTAGGACTGCAACGGTTGCTTGCCATTCGCCAATGGATGTGACATGCCGGTTAGTACGGATGAACGGACATACGTCTTTGAAGTGCAAAAGGGCGTACGGGTGAACGATAGAAAGTATGAATTGAGCAGCCGTACTGCCGTTCAGTTTGTCCGGATGTCCCTCATTTGTTTGTCCGTTTGTTCCAACATCCGTAAAAAAGTGTGAATCGACCCTAAGCCCGGTTCATACTTCATACTTGTCCTTAAAGACACTGGGACAGGTACAAATTTTGTACAGCTGCTGTGAAGAATTGACACAGTATTAACCGGGCTTAACAAATACAGTACAGGCTGGACTGCACCAAATCCGATTAACTGACGATCATCCTAAATAGATTTAGCTCAGGCTGCCATTTAACTAAATATATTTAGCTGGAGTTTAGCTCGAGCTCAGACTTTGCTGTACGCTGTACCTTTGCTGTACGTTAGCCTGACATAGTTCTTCTGGAAGTGGGTATTGGGTACAAATACTATCACTTTTAAAAAAGACCAAGCACTAAGAAGCGGTTAGGGGCTTCAATGAAGATTAGGGACAAATAAGGGTTAAATAATCGGTACGCTTATGAATGCAAAAATTATCCACTGTTGAAAAAATTTTACCTAGGGCCTATTCCTTTACCGGATTAAACGGACTGGACTTAACATTAGCGTGCATAGTTAAGTCCGTTTAGTCCGATTAAAAAGCATCGCGCTAGAAGTTAAGTCCATTTAATCCGGAGGTTTTGGAATGGCGTTTTTAAGGTTTTACATTTTTTAGTCCGATTACAACCGTTTAGTCCGATTACAACCCTTTAATCCGGTAAAGGAATAGGGCCCTAGTTAAAGTTAATTTGGAGTTAAAGTTAAAGTTAAAGTAAGACCCCTAACTTTTTTAATTTCAGTTTTAATTACTTATTTCACTAAAATGTGCGTTTTCTTAGCTTCGCTTAGCTGTTAATTTGTAGCTTCACGCACACGCTGATGATGCCTGCCGATGACATTCAGTTTCACCAAAGAGTATGACACTCTTCCCTATCCTAGCTAATCGGCCCGGACGATGCTCCGGCCGAAATAGCCCTTTTACGTCTTGATTTCAGGGGGGGACCCCCCCTCAAATCCCGGAAGTGTCTTGATTTCCGGGGGGGGGGGGGTACCCCCCATCGTTTCAGCACACTGCCAGAGCAAATTCGGTGGTGTCTTGATTTGAGGGTGGGGTAACCCCCCCTGGTTTCAGCACACTGCCACGGTGGTGTCTTGATTTCAGGGGGGTACCCCCCCCCCTCGTTTCAGCACGTTATCAGCTCACCACAGAATTCATGCTGGCAGTGTGCTGAAACCAGGGGGGGGGTACCCCCCCACCCCCCTCAAATCAAGACACCACCGAATTTGCTCTGGCAGTGTGCTGAAACGAGGGGGGGTACCCCCCCCCTGAAATCAAGACACTTCCGGGATTTGAGGGGGGTTCCCCCCCTGAAATCAAGACGTAAAAGGGCTATTTCGGCCGGAGCATCGTCCGGGCCGATTAGCTAGGATAGGGAAGAGTGGTTTCACATTCAGACCAATTTTCACTAAGTCTTGTCACAACTGAGCCGTCAGCCACTTTTGCTCATTTGCATAATGACAGATCATAGATTGTCTGAAAATCTTCAAAATGGGGAGAAAGGAAGTCTACAGGAGGGGCTAGGATTACATGTAAATCATAGGCTACACTTAACGTATCATCGCAATTTAACGTTACGGCGGCTAAAACCTATGACAAATGTTCAACCTCAAGGTGGAACAAAAACCAATGGGAGACCTCCCTCTTCCCACTCTTCCCTCTTCCAGCGAATCGGCCGGAACAATCTGGCCAAAATATCCCTTTTCGGCCTTTTAAAAGGGGGGCCCCCATAAATCAAGACGTCTTGATTCCAGGGGGGATTCCCTCTCAAATGTGTTGTGTCTTGATTTCCGAGGGGGGGCCGGGGTAGCCCCCCTCGTTTCAGCACAATACCAGTTCACCACTGAGTTTATGCTGGTAGTGTGCTTAAGGGGGTAATTGCGTTTTTAGGTGTTTTTTTAAACTACCATAACTGCACTTAGCCTCAACAAAAACTAGAGCGGTCTTTTTTACATTTTTTACACCTTCTAGCTTTAAAAAAACACAGTTATGAAACAGTTTTTGCGCCTAGAAAACGGAATGTAAAAAAACGGGTGGGGATATTTTCCTAAAGATAATGTGGTTAAAGTTTCGAAACCGTAGTCCGTTTTTAGCTTGAGTTCTGTGGGCGCAAAAATTACACTGAAATGTCAAAAACCACGAAAACGACATTACCCCTTTAAATGAGGGGGTACTCCCACCCCACTGAAATCCAGACACATCCCTGATTTGAGGGGGGGGGGTGTCACAGGGAAATTTTTCCCCCGTGAAATTTTTCCCCCCGGAAAAATATCCCTAGGGAAATTTTTCCCCCCGGAAAAATTTCCCTAGGGATATTTTTCCCCCCATTATATGGAGGGAAAAATTTCCCTGACCAAAATTTTAGTACTATTTAACAATTGCTATGTGGTCAGCCAAGTAAACATTCAACTTTAATATATATTATTGTAAGTATAACATACCCATTCACGTTCCTTTAAGATAACAATAGATTTAAGGTAACATCCTAGATGCTTTAATTACTGAAACTGTACAGGAATAAAAGTGACGCAATTTTCACCCTTTTGGGCCAAAAAGCAACGATTTTGACATTTTTTTTTAAATTTATGAAACCGTTCTGAGAATTTTGTGTCATTTTGCACAATTTTCACAATCGATGCTCAGCCAGCCGTAAAGAAATTGCAGAAGACACGGCCCATGTATGTACCTAAAATTTGCACATTGCACACCAGTAGGCTGCATTCACATTGCTACTGTAACCCTTTAATGCCCAGAGTATCACTGACAGACAGCCTCAGTCTGACACCTTCTAGTTTTTTGGACATTGCTCGAGCTACGTGCGTCGTAGAAACTTCGCAAAACGACCGTTCGATGGGGGAAAAATTTCACGGGGGAAAAATTTCCCTGTGACAGGGGTACAACCCCTGAAATCAAATCGTAAAAGGACTATTTCGGCTGGACCATCGTTCCAGCCGATTAACTAGATTGGGGAAGAGTGTCATAAGCCTTGTTTATAGTAGTGCGGAACTGTCCGTAGTTGTCCGTGTCCGAGTCCGTGTCCGTGTCCGGAAGGTTGTCCGTAACATTTGTCCGTGTCCGTGTCCGTAAGCAGCATTAATTCATACTTCTACGGACACTCTAGGGACAGTGCGTATGCATAATAAAACAAGTTGCCCCTAAAAGAGGCAGTGTTCCTCCCCAGAGATGTTCCCATTATTAGGTACCTACCTATGATGTTCGTGTATGTACAAAATGTTAGGTTTTTCATAGCATTTCACTCTCAACAGAAAACTTCTGGTAATGTCCGATTGAGACATTATAATGAACTGTTGAGCAACTCGGCTATTGAAATTTTATTTTCAAACTTTCAAATTAGGCAGGCATCTACTATCGAGTATTTATATTTACGTAAGATATTGAATTGAATTCCGGTATAAGTACTGCCTTGTGAACAATTGTACCTAAGCAATATACAACACGTTTGTAATTAAAAAATATAAAAATTTTTACTTAGGAAACAGTATGTAATAGGTACATTATCTGTAATACACTCCTAAATTGTGGGTAGGTAATTACTACTTAGCGTCTTAGGTAATAAGTCTAGTGTCGGCCAGAAACCGAGGGGGTTGAGCCGTAGATAGCACAAACCTACGAAGGCACGAACTTCCCGGTTCTGGTCGGCTCGGTTGGGTCAGGCATTATACCTACATAGGTCTACCTACATAGGTTGGTTCAGTTAAATCAGTACATAAATCCGAATGTAAAAGAGCAAGCCAGAACCAAGTTCTAGAGTTCGCATTGGGTTGGGTTGACCTTGTGTGGGGTTGATTTGAAATTTTCTGACTCCTCGGTTTGTGCGGGTAAGTTCATGTGTACTTAATATTTACTGTTGGTAATATTTTAACTGTTCCAAACGCTTTGTGCTTTTTGTCCAGAATTACCTATATAAACTTCATGCTTCTCAAAGCATGTATAATCTCAAAACTTTAAAACAAAGATAAGTATTTTATGGAAGCTTCGCAATAAGTCCAGAAGAGTCGGCTCGGGTCGGGTCGAACATTAATTCAGGTTGAGTTGAGTTAAAAAACTTTAACCAGTTGCTAGCCCCAGAACGAACACGAAGGGGTACAATCCTAATCGCGCAGTGAAGGCACCCATGGAAAAACTAAAATCCGAGACAGCGGTAAAAAATGCAGGGTTCAAACGGTAGGTATACTGAACCGCAGGCGGGGCACTCAGACGTTTACAGACTCTGGCAGACATCGGCAGACAATAGCCTACACAGCACTGGGAAAGACTGCCCTTTCACAATCTCAACGCAGTGCAATCCTGAACAAATCGTACAACCGCAAAAGCTGTTTCCCCAGTCCCCACCCTTGTCGATTGCAGACTGAATTGTCTGACCAGTTTGCACTAATTTGCATATTAGTGATACCTGTCTACTGGTCACCCAATCAGCAACAGCCAACTTTTAAGGGTCCGCGGTCCGCCTACGTCTGTAAACTTATTGGCCAATGAACTTTGCTAATTTGCATATCAAATCCCATTTGACACCTGCACTAACACTTGTCGATTATCAGTTTACAAATTATCATGTACGGGGGGTGCACGATTGCAGAAAATTAATGCATATTCAGAACAAATATGTTAAGGTAAAAAGTTTTGTCAAAATAGTAGCTAGTTTACTTTTGTTTATTTTCAGGTGATAGACTGATCGAAAACGACCTCTTCAGCACAGCTTTTTGGTTGCGAAAAAGTTAAAATTCTATCGGCACCCCCCATGCGGCAAAAAAAGCAGCGGATGTTTGGGGGCTAGAAACACACACTAATCATAGGTGAGGCCGTAATGTTTTCGAAGGATTCCTGTTATCGGAGCAAAAACCGATAACAAAGGTTCCTTCTCTAGAACTCTAAGCACACTAAAATGCAACTGCTGAGCTGAAGTTACTAGAAATTTAACATTATTTTACTATGCGCGGAGGAATTTTATGTACACGCACCTACACGTGACTATAAAGGCTATAATCTGATTGGCTAATTCCATACGGACACGGACAAAAGTTGAACTGAATTCAACTTGTCTTCCGGACATCCGGACAGCCTTTACGGACACTCACGGACAAGTTCGTACGGACATCCGGACAACTGTGAATCAAACTACTCTTACGGACACGGACACGGACTCGGACACGGACAGCCCTTACGGACAACTATGAACCAGGTTTACTCTTCCCTATTATGTGCTCTTACATACTAAAGAGGGGAATGATATCTACAATATCCTCAGACACAGGCACGCAGCGCCCCCTTCTCACTCCCCTCCGCCTGTACACTGACCGCCTCCATCTCCACCCGCTCAGACAACCCGCTTATCTATCCAGGATTACGAGTCCTGTCAATATCGTAATATCATGCGTGCTTTACGTCCGCTAAAAGATAATAAAATGAAAAAAACTAGCTTGAGTTCCTTCGCGGGCCGGTGGCGGGCCGCGGGCCGGGCCCGGGCCGGGCCGGCCCGGCCCAGCCCGGTTTTTTGAGGGGTCGGCCCGGCCCGGCCCGGCCCGCCAAAATTTTCGGCCCGCGGCCCGCCACCGGCCCGGCGGGCCGGTGGTGGGCCGGGCCGCGGGCCGGGCCGGGCCGGTTGTGGGCCGCGGGCCGCGGGCCGACCAGTAATAAAATTGGAAATTTCACAGAATGGCACAAAAAACGGTCAAAAAGGCTAAAAATTGTATAATTTAATTAGTCTAACACCATCTAACAAAGTAGCTCTTCCCTGTGTCAAGAAAGGGAGGGGGGATTCTTACCGTAAGAACGACAGCATCATCATCAGAATGACCCAGGGGGGATTCGAACCACCCATCTCTGGATCTGCAGACCAGCGCTCTACCGTTGAGCTACTGGGCCGATGATGAGCTGTCGTAAATCCCTTTAAGAACTTTAAGGGGCCTATCTTACTTCGCATCCCTCCCCTTCTAGTAAACTTCGACCCGAAGTTTCCCTGTGCTGTGTGCACTACTACTTATCTATATGGGGCATGGGGACCCGGGGTGGAGGAGCGCCGGGAGCCGTCCCTATTATATTACCTTTTTCTTCTTTCTTCTCTTCTCTATAAGGCAAGTGCCGCGAGGTCCTTTTTTTTCTGGCCTCATCTTCTTCTGCGAACACTGCCCGGGACTGATAAGCTCTCACTCCTAGCCGGGACAAGGAGTGGCTCCACTGCAAAGCTACCTCGGCGATAATTCCTCCATATACTCTCACCACCACTCTGCCCATGCCACTCAAGGGGGTATGTCCCCCCAACAACCCATACCTAACGCTACCTGACTCAGTTCTGCGACCAGGAGATTCCAAGGTTCATCCTAGCAGCCTCGCCATGTGAAGAAAGGGAGGGGGGATTCTTACCGAAAGAACAACAGCATCATCATCAGAATGACCCAGGGGGGATTCGAACCACCCATCTCTGGATCTGCAGACCAGCGCTCTACCGTTGAGCTACTGGGCCGACAATGAGCTGTCGTAAATCCCTTTAAGTACTGTAGGGGGCCTATCTTACTTCACATCCCTCCCCTTCTAGTAAACTTCGACCCGAAGTTTTCCCTGTGCTGTGTGCACTACTACTATGGGGCATGGGCACCCGGGGTGGAGGAGCGCCGGGAGCCGTCCCGATTATATTATTATATTACCTTTTTCTTCTTCTCTTCTCTATAAGGCAAGTGCCGCGAGGTCCTTTTTTCTGGCCTCATCTTCTTCTGCAAACACTGCCCGGGACTGATAAGCTCTCACTCCTAGCCGGCACAAGGAGTGGCTCCACTGCAAAGCTACCTCGGCGATAATTCCTCCATATACTCTCACCACCACTCTGCCCATGCCACTCAAGGGGGTATGTCCCCCCAACAACCCATACCTAACGCTACCTGACTCAGTTCTGCGACCAGAAGATTCCAAGGTTCGTCGTGGCGGCCTTGCCATGTCAAGAAAGGGAGGGGGGATTCTTACCGTAAGAACGACAGCATCATCATCAGAATGACCCAGGGGGGATTCGAACCACCCATCTCTGGATCTGCAGACCAGCGCTCTACCGTTGAGCTACTGGGCCGATGATGAGCTGTCGTAAATCCCTTTAAGAACTTTAAGGGGCCTATCTTACTTCACACCTGAGCCTACCTATGTATGTACTAGAGATCGGCCGCTAAGCCAAGTGTCGGCCCCGGGCCGGCCCGGGGCCGCAGCCATTTTCACCGGGCCGGCCCCGGGCCCGGCATCGGCCCGCGGCCCGCCACCGGCCCCGGGCGTTGCAGTCAGCCCGGGGCCGGCCCGGTCGGCCCGGTCGGCCAGGTCGGTCCGGTCGGCCCGGTCAGCCCCAGCCGGCCCGCTGTTTGCCGGGAATCGGCCCGGGACCGGCACGGTCGGCCTGGTGGGCCCTGGTTCGCTTGATCAGTAATAAAGACTGCTAAAGTCCAAGGACGACTGTAGCTCACTAATAACTGTAACGTTTTGCATTACAAACACAAAGCTGCCCCTTAAAGTAGCAGTGTTATTCCCCAGCTGTTGCTTTGATAAGATAGCGCGAGCTCTCGGACCTTAACCTCTACATAGCTGTAGAATAAATTAATGACTAGCAGACGCTGAACGGAAAGCTAAAATACTGAAACTTGTATCAGTTTTGATGTAGGTGGGGTGCACCCCACCAAATAAATCAATAAACTGTCTCAGCTTAGGCGTTTACAAAAACCTTCAACTGCACTAATCCTCACATTGTTGCAGCGCACTTGAGTCAAATTATAAACTTAAGCCTGAGATACATAAGTATAGTCCACCCGCCGTTGGTCTTGTAGTTCCCGCTCACAGCACTTGCTTTTAAATACATTCATATTTAACAAAAGACAAAGCTCGCTAGTTGCCGTGAAGACCAGTTGCTCTACGGGGGTTTGTTTGCGACGTCCATTCTATATGTATAATTTCATTTGATTGGTTCGAGGCTGAAGCTCCACCCCGCGGCCCGGTCGGCCCGGCCTGCCCGGGGCCGGCCCGCTGCCACGCGGCCCCGGGCCGGTGGCGGGCCGCTGGCCGCAGTGCTGCCGGGACGGGCCGGGGCCGGGCCGTCTGACTGAGCGTCGGCCCGGGGCCGGCCCGGCCCGCGGCCCGGCCCGGTCGGCCCGCGGCCCGCCACCGGCCCCGGCCGATCTCTAGTATGTACATACTTTTGAACTGAATTTTCAATAAATTTATAAATTTGTAATGTTAACACATGCATGACCACACATATAGGCTAGTTGAGTGGGAATGAGGGGAAGACTCATCCCCAAGATTTGGTGCCAGGGGAGAGAGGGGGGTCCCATACTCCCACCAAGGGTAAAACAGGAGAGAAGGTCCCGTCGTGACCAAAACTTCCACCCAAAACTTAAAAATTCGACATTTGTTGTTGGCACTTGAAGAAAAAGTAAAATTTCCCCCAGTTTTGATAGTTTTGGAACAAAGGGGGTCAAGAGTACCAATACTTTTACTCGTACTCAGGGAAGGGGGTCCCATCAAGGGAGGAGTACCCCAAATTTTTGTGCTGTCACATGTATGAGTTGGACTGTAACAGTTACCGTCGCTGGCAAAACGAACATACTAGTCTTAAAAAATGGTTCAGACACAAACTTGTGATGTAGTCTAAGCAAGGACTGCTACCTATATTCAAGCTACCTAAATTCTAGGTGATCCTATGCAAACCTAAATCAACTAACGTCATTGTCATTTTATGTCGCTTGTTTCTATGCTTGTTTGTGCCATTTAGTTTGCACGTAAATACTCCGCCGTATTGTCATATGAGTGTTTATGTGTTTGAATTAGCTTATAGTGGTGTTTTTTGAAAGTTTTAGCTTTTTTGGAAAAATTGGGCATTTTTTAAATTTGGCCCGGCCCGGTGGTGGGCCGCGGGCTGCGGCCCGGCCCGCGAGTACCGAGGTCGGCCCGGCCCGGGCCCGGCCAGCAAAATTTCCTTAAGGAAGAAACTCTAGCTTATAGTCATTAATGGTTAATTAGTAATAGGCTGGCAGTTAATAGCTTAACTAAATAGGCTGGTAGTTATTAGCTAGTTCAGTTAAATAATAAATGGCTAGCTAAATAACAGTAGCCACTTGTAGTTTGTCCTAAATCTATAAACACTAAAACTGATTCGGTATAGCAGCAGAGAATTACTCCAATTCAAAATATTACGAAATATTTTACTTCAATAATACATCAGAAAGTTTCAACACAGCTGATTGTAATTTCATATCTTCAGAAGAGTTCATTGCGTTTGTTTTGAATTTCAAGTTCGACACCGTTTGCTGCAACTCTGACCGATTCGGAAAATTAGGCTGTTGGGCGATGATTTCTGCCAGACCTACAAAAACGACAGTATATTACTACAATGAATTCTAGCCACATCTTCAGTCAGACAGCACGAAAATACCAAAAACTCGGCACCTCTGATTTCAAAGCATCGCAGATCTAGCACTACCAGTTCTTGCCAAGTTACAATGTTCAAAATTTACAACAAAGCTGTAGTAAATATTTAGTGGGCATCTACTCTGAATTATATAGACTTAGGGCCTTTAGCGGATTAAAAGGTTAATCTTAATCGGACTAAACAACTTAAAAATTAAGATTAAAAGCCCCACTGCAAAACCTCCGGATTACAGGGACTCAACTTTTAGCGCACTGATTTTTAGTCCGACTAAACGCATTGAACTATGCTCAGAC
>JASANF010008190.1:0-49313 GCA_030248245.1 Trissonchulus sp. WLG1_4 | reverse complement strand
GTTCGCCAAGCCCCCATCTGATCTCTGACCCCAAAACAGCTGTCGCCCCTTTTAATAAAAATCTAGACTGAAAGTATTGGTGTTAAAACCCTTCGGGGTGGAATAAGTCGGAAAAACGGCATTTTTTCGACTAATGATCCGGAGTCCCCATATATCCCCCAAACCTAGGGGGGGGGTCAAAATTGAACGTTCTTTTGAATAGGCTAGGTTAAAAGCTTGTAAGATGTAAGCTTCAGCTGGAAATCAAACATTGTCCAAAAATTAAACTTTACATTAATTTTTTGCGCAAAATTGAATTTAGGCAAAAATACTTCATCAAATGAAAACCTGCTACTAACATTGAAAGAGTAACTTCTAAGCTACTGATAGCTTAAACAATTTTGAAAATCGGTTCAGGCTGTAAAAAGTTACAAAACTTTTTCTAAAGCTACCCGGGCCACGCTGATTGAAGCGTTACAGCACAGGTAAAGTTCAGTGCAAATTTCTGGCCACAGCTCGGAATTTTTTTAAAATATGGAGCTGATTGAGGTATTTTAGTGCAGTAAATTTATTTTCGAAGCTTATTAGCAGGTTTTCCCGTAAAATTAGGCCTCAGGCTTAGGCTTAGGCTCAGTGTTTAGGCTTAGCGCTTAGACTCGGAGCTCAGGCTCAGGCTTAGTGCTTAGGCTGAGTGCATATGTAGGCTTAGGCTTAGTATGTGGGTTAGCAAAAGGTTAGTCTTCGTTACTTGCATCAAATAAAAGGGCACTTGCTTCTGTGGAATCATAAATAAAGCTGAACCTTTGAACCGAAATTCGCTGTCAGCGCAAGCGTGATGCTGAGCATCAGTGACGTTTTGAAATCGTATTTATGGTATTCGTATGTAATAAAACTTGCTTCTTATAACTAAAAATGGCTATTTTTTCTTGGAAAATGTAATTAATTTATTGTCTATGCAAAAAGAAAACAATAACAATTGATATGTGAGCTCAGTTTAACGAACGATGCTGATTTCGTCTATTTTATAGCCAGAAAAACTACGATTTTTTGATATAAATGAGTAGAATTATGTTGCAAGCAAAGCTAAATTAAAAATATTATTATGTGTTACTTTACGATGATCAAATTTCAGACTGATATTACGACTGTGTTGAATTTTCGACAATTAGCCCATATTGTATAACGAAAAATAATAATTTTCGACAAATTTCTATTTTTTTGGAAAAGCTAAAAATGAACGTTTTTTTGCTTTAAAAGTGCTAAAAATGAACTCAGCGCACCCAAAAACCTATAAAATGATGTTTTTAGGCAGCGAAAAGTCCAGCTGGAATTTCCCCCCTATTCTTCAGTTGCACCTGTATTACCAATTCTACTTTAAGGGGGCGCTCCGGGAATCAAGGATTTGGGCCGTATTTTTTAAAAACAGCCAAAATGACCTATCATTCTTGAAGAAAAGTTGCCCAAAATACTATTTCTGATGTTTTGACGCGCATATCTCCATAGCGAAAAATTTTGAAAAAATTGGACAATTTACTGATTTTATTCGACTTTTACACAAAAATTGTAAAAAATTGCAAAAAACATGCAAAAATTAATCACAAAAATGAGCATGGTATATTGTACAGTGATGTAGCCAGAATCAAATTTTGGAGGGAATCGACTTTTAGAAATTCAAAAGTGTAAAAATGCATTTAACAGCAATTCTAACATGCATAGGCTAGGCTAGTAAAAATGACGGTACATAACCCTCTTTAACAAATGCACAAATGTTTTATTTAATAGTAACCACTAATGGGTACTTAACGCAATGTTGAACATGTAACAACAGTAGCGATATGAAACTCAGCCCGTTGGGGTTAAGGGGGTAGTGTCGCGAAAGCAGTTTTGCTCATAGGCTGTGAAAATAGAACTTTTTGTCTTGAAGTAGTACATGCAATGAGCAGCTAGTCCAACGCTGTATGGTATCAAATAATTACTGCCAGACATTACACTATCAATAATCAATATGGACAAATATCTTGGACCAATCGTCATTAGTAAGCCAGACATCACACAATGGCCCGTATTCACATACTACATAATTGTAACGCTTAAACTTAGTGTTTACACTTAGTGTTAGCGCTTATAAGCGCTAAGTGTTATTCACATACTTAGTGTTTACTTAAGCGCTTAGCAAACACTAACGCTTAACTTAGCGTTTCAATTTTGTATTCACATACTTAAAATTTAGTGTTTGGCTTAGAATTAAGGTGGTACTAACGAATGTGCAGTGGTTTTTAAATTTTTGAAAAAATTTAGTTGATTCAAACTGCAATTTTTAATAATAAAGTCTGTAAAAAATTGATTCATTTACACAAAATGGCAAATGAAGTTAGCGGGATCATGTGAAAAATTTTTAGGAGCAAGCCAAGCCAACAAGCCAAACTACACAACAGGAGAATGGAAATTTAACAGTTTTGGCCACTTTTCTAAGCGCATGCGCAGGGCATAAACACAAAAATGAACACGAATAAACTTTCGTAAAATTTCTAGACCCAAAATGAAAATTTTTTAATTTGCTTATATTTTTGCGCAGATATAGAGCCCGAAAGTTGAGTGTGAATAGACACTTTTGACTTCGAAAGCTCATATTTCGGTTAATAATTGACGAATCATAAAATCGTGCATTTTGGGTCTAGATAATTTATTTTTAAATATTTGTGCCTTTCTTGGCATGTTTTCGTTGTTTAAACTCGTCAAAAAGTGGCCAGATTTGAAAGTGCTCAAAAAAGCCAAATTGGTCTACTTTGAGCACGTGCCATACAAATCATCTTTGCAGTTGAACAATAAAACTGTACATAAATGTAGAAGAAAAATAGTGCTTTCTAACAGTATAAAAAGTGTGCTCTAAAATTAATTAATAATTGAGTACTAGCCTGTTGAAAAACACTGCACATTCGTTACTACCACCTTAAGCGCTTAAGGTGGTACTAACGAATGTGCAGTGGTTTTTAAATTTTTGAAAAAATTTAGTTGATTTAAACTGTATTTTTTGAAAATAAGGTCTGTAAAAAATTGATTTATATACACAAAATGACAAATGAAGTAAGCGGCATCATGTGAAAAATTTTTTGGAGCAAGCCAAGCCAACAAGCCAAACTACACAACAGGAGAATGGAATTTTAACAGTTTTGGCCACATTTCTTAGCGCATGCGCAACGCATAAACACAAAAATAAATATGAATAAACTTTAGCAAATTTTCTAGACCCGAAATGAAAATTTTTTCAATTGCTTATATTTTTGCGCAGATATAGAACCCGAAAGTTGAGTGTGAATAGACACTTTTTACTTTGAAACCGTATATTTCATTATATAATTGACAAATCATAAAATCGTTCATTTTGGGTCTAGATAATTCACTTTTAAATATTTGTGCCATTTTTCGCATTTTTTTATTCTTTAAACTCGTCAAAAAGTGGCCAGATTTGAAAGCGCTCAAAAAAGCCAAATTGGTATACTTTTAACACGTGCCATACAAATCATCTTTACAGTCGTACAATAAAACTTTGCTTAAATGTAGAAGGAAAGTAGCGCTTTCTAACGCTATAAAAACTATGATATAAAGTTAATTAGTTATTGAATACTATCCTGTTGAAAAACACTGCACATTCGTTACTACCACCTTAAGTTTAGGGACCTCGGGAGCTCCCTAAGCGCTAAGCGCTTAGTTAGTGGATGGTGTGGGGTAGGGGTGGGGAGAGTGGGGAAGGTTTTTGGCCGCCATGGGAAGGAAGGGCATGCAATTTAGGATATATTAGTAACATTTTCCGACCAATTCGATCCATTTTGCTCGTTTAATCGCCAAAAATAAAAAATGCACTTTGTTGTCCAAATTCGTTTTTTTACATTTTTGAGTAGAGCATCTTAATCGAAGTAATTTTTCTTCAAGAACTTCTATTTGAAAATTTATATTTTTCATGATATGCCCCCTGAAACATGCAGAGCTGATTTTGCATTTTTCAGGAATCCACCTGCTGAAAACATTTTTTACAAATGTATAGTTCGAGAAAAATATATATTATTAATAAGAAATAGTAATTTAAATAAATCTATAATCGGATTTATAAATACCAAATGGAAATGCGGATAAATAACGAATTCCGGATCCACATCAAGCAGGGAGCGCACTTGAAGCCAAAGCCAAAACTAAGCACAAAAGTTGCTAAACGCTAAGTTTAGTACAACACTAATTTTTAAGCGTTTATTTTGTGAATAACAGTTTAGTACAAATTAAGCGCTAACACTTAGCAAAAGCTTAGCGTTAGTATGTGAATAACTCTTAGTATGTGAATACGGGCCAATAGGGACATAAAAGTTCGAAAAATCAAGCCAGATATCAGATTGGCCAGCTTGTGAAGTACACATAATGTGTGGACGCGCAATTTTTTGCGACAAATAAGAAAAAAGAAAATTGAAGGTTCGTTTTTCTTTTGATTTGAAAATAAGCGTCTAGATTTTTCACAATTTATCATTATTACTGTTACTTTTTTACAGTTTAAGTACACCTTCACAGTTCAAACTAGTATTACTCCACAGCCGCTACAGTAATCTGCACTAAATTTTGTGTTCATAAACTACAACATATGTGCTATTAGCCTGTGTAAAAAAACTAAATAGAAAAACTGATAAATGTGACTAAAAAATGGAATCTGAATAGGTTTTTTTTCGTTATTTTTCCGACTTTGAGACATTATTGCAAAGTACATGCTAAACCAATTTTGCTGAAACTTGGCAAAATAATTTGCCTTTAGATAGATTTTTAAAATATAGAAAGAACAATTTCTAACATTTTACTGAACAAGTTTTACAGTCGCGTAAAATCGACTGCTTTCGCGACACTACCCCCTTAAGGTAGCGCTCAGCAATAAAACTCATGTTTGGCGCTCAGCTCATGCAATAAATAGCAATACCACTTTAATTCTATATCAAAGAGACATCATAAAAACTTATTTACAATGCAGTTTAGCACTTCAATGTGAATGCGTCAAATTTTATGACCATGTCGAATTTCCTATTCACACTAATTTTGTTTTTGACCTAGCTCAGCGAAACTTCAACCGATTTTGATGATCTTGGTATCAATAGAAAGATCTCTCAAAAATCTAGACGTGATTGATCTTCGATTTTTCATTTTAATTTTTGATTTTGCATAAAATCGATTTTTCAAAAATCAGTTGTGTTTGAGCGACTACAAAAAGTGCTGCGGGCCAAAATTTGAAAATCGAAAAACTTTCACGTCTGCATTTATATTCTTTCTTTCATTGTGCAAATTTTCAACTCAATCGCAAACGGCAGCTGGGACCCAGATCCAAAAAAAGTAGTCGATTTCGCTACGCAAAAATGTAAGGTTTGCCCACACGTTTTACTTTCTCAAAAATTAGACCTTTCCTAGGACTGCATATTTCCATTGAAAAAGTTACAAAAAGCTATACTCAATTTTTTAAGAAA
Organism: Trissonchulus sp. WLG1_4; assembly: GCA_030248245.1. Taxonomy (NCBI): domain Eukaryota; kingdom Metazoa; phylum Nematoda; class Enoplea; order Enoplida; family Ironidae; genus Trissonchulus; species Trissonchulus sp. WLG1_4. Next base: position 43,845 of record JASANF010008190.1, on the reverse strand, counting down.
TTAAATCAAAAATTTGACATTTTCGAAGATTTATCAGCTTTGTAGGTTTTTCATTTTGGATTTGCTACTTTCACGGCTAAATAACTCAGCAAAACTTCAACGTATTCTTAAGTTTAGTACATCAATTTAAAGCTAAGAAACAGCATATTTCAATGATATGAGTAATCATTTTATATGGAAACCAAAAATTTTTTTGCTACGGCTACAAAATTGTCCAAAAAATTTAAAAAATTTTTTATCACAATATGCACATCAAATTAAAGCTGTTTTCATTTTGAACAACTTTCCTTCAAGACATTATGGTCAAAAATGTCGCTGAAAAAAATTAAACGCCAAAGTCGGTTCCCCTGAGCGCCACCTTAAGGGGGCGCTCCGGGAATCAAGGATTTGGGCCGTATTTTTTAAAATCAGCCAAAACAACCTATCATTCTTGAATGAAAGTTGCCCAAAATACCATTTCTAATGTTTTGACGTGCATATCTCCATAGCAAAAAATTTGGAAAAAATTGGACAATTTACTGATTTTATTCGACTTTTACACAAATTCAGCAAGTAAGCCAGTGCGTCAACGCTTTTTGAGGTTTTGCAAGCAGACGATACGTAGATTTTATTAGTCGTAATGAAAAATTAAAACAATTTTATTGCGTTCTGTGCAAAAAAATGCACAAGTAACCATTTTCAGAAGCAACAGACTCAAAATAGGCTGTGTGAATACAAAACCAATTTTTCGGCATTCGATTATAAAATGCTGATAAAATATTTTTCTACAGAATTTTGCACAATTATAGCCTTAGGTTCTGCGCAGTTGAACAATTGTTTAGTTTTTTAAAATAAAGCTTAGAAATTTTTTTATGTGAATTTTATTGCTCAGAGTTCGACTTCGAAAACACATAATGACCTTTTTTATTCAAACCTGACATAAATGTTAAAAACCAAAATAATGTTCAACTAGAAAAGCACATAAGCTAAATTTTGGTATATAAAGTGTGACTATACGCAAAGTATAAGCAGAATTTATATACCAATATGTAGCTTATGTGCTTATCTAGTCGAACATTATTTTGGTTTTTAACATTTATGTCGGTTTTGGATAAAAAATGTCTATGTGTTTTTGCAGTCGAACTCTGAGCAATAAAATTCATATAAAAATTTCTAAGCCTTATTTCAAAAAACTAAAAAATTGTTCAACTGCGCAGAGCCTAAGACTATAATTGTGCAAAAGTTTGTAGAAAAATATCTTACCAGCATTTTACAATCGAATGCCGAAAAATTGGTTTTGTATTCACACAGCCTATATTTGAGTCTGCTGCTTCTGAAAATGGTTTCTTGTGCAATTTTTTTGCACAGAACGTAATAAAATTGTTTTAATTTTTCATTACGACTAATAAAATTTACGTATCGTCTGTGTGGAAAACCTCAAAAAGTGTTGATGCACTGGCTTACTTGCTGAATTTGTGTAAACACCGAATAAAAACAGTAAATTGTCCAATTTTTTCCAATTTTTTTGCTATGGAGATATGCGCGTCAAAACATCAGAAATAGCATTTTGGGCAACTTTTCTTCAAGAATGATAGGTCATTTTGGCTGTTTTTATAAAATACGGCCCAAATCCTTGATTCCCGGAGCGCCCCCTTAATTAATTCAGCTTTCAACTTTCCGCTTTCAACTTACTGGGCAAAAAAAGTTCCCTGTTCGTCGGCGTACGACGAGCTTCGTCGTTCGCGAAAAGTGACGAACGGTGGCCGGAAAGTGACCAACAAAAAATTTTCAACTTTTCACTTTTTTACACTGAAAATGTGTTTTGGAGCACTTTTTAAAAAATTATTGAAAAAAAAATTTTTTGTTCGTCACTTTCTGGCCACCGTTCGTAACTTTTCGCGAACGACGAATCTCGTCGTACGCCGACGAACAGGGAACTTTTTTTTGCCCAGTACTGTAGAAACTTTTGTGTTAACAAGCACCAAACCGGCTGTACTAAAACAACTGTAACTTCCTTAATAGTAATTTTTTGGCAAGATTTTGCTACTTTTGAAATCCACACACCTAGTCAAAGCGTTTCCAGGTATTGCTGAGTTCTAGCACGTCTGTGGGCTGAGAAATCGAAGGTTAAAGTTCGCAGAAAATTTCAATTTCGACTGTCAAGTTTAGTTAGTGTATTGTGCAAATTTTTAACCTCAACTGTCGACGTTAACATAGTTTTCAATTTTAACTTTACCTTTACCCACAGAATTAACTTTACCTTCACCTTACAGTACGGTGCAAAAAAAGTTCCCTGTTCGTCGGCGTACGACGAGCTTCGTCGTTCCTGCATAGTGACGAACGGTGGCCGAAAAGTGACGAACAAAAAAGTTTTTCAAAAATTTTTTGAAAAGTGCTCCAAAACACATTTTCAGTGTAAAAAAGTGAAAAATTGAAAATTTTTTGTTCGTCACTTTCCGGCCACCGTTCGTCACTTTTCGCGAACGACGAAGCTCGTCGTACGCCGACGAACAGGGAACTTTTTTTGCACAGTACTGTACCTGTGGGTAAAGTTAGCCTAACTTTACCTGCAGGTAATTTTGAGAATACGGCCCCTGAATATCAGCAAAACTGCGAAAATCCGATGTGAAAAATGAATACATAACAGCTCGAATCTGATTGGCTGAAGCCAAAGCACCGGTTTGGCTGAAAAATGAGGAAGTTCACATAGCTACTACACGTGCTCTTAGGCGAGTTGAATCACAAAAATCAAGTAACCTATGTGAAAATCCTTGCTCTTTTATTTGCACAATTTATTTTGCCTTTGCTAAAAGCTGATTCTTGCTAAAATTGATTTTTTGACATTTACTCAAGCGCAACCGGTAAACATTTTCTCAAAAAACTAATGCCAGAAATAAAATTTACGCGTTAAATAAACAATAAAAACACCAAAATTCTGGCAATTTGTGCTTTATGCTTGAGCTGTGCACAGTTTTCCGAGAAAAACTCGTTCAAAAAAACCGGTTTTCGGTTTCGAACTTGCGAAACCGGTGCAAACCGGTTCCAAGCTTTTATTTGCAGTATTGCGAACCGAGACCTACAGTTTGGTGCATTAGCGATACGGAGCGGTTTAGCGCAAGTTGAGATACGTGTGGCTAAAAAAAGAACAAAAGCATGTTGCTGAAAATTGATTTCTGCTATATCTCAAGTAATACTAAATCGATTTGCACAAAACTTGGTAAGCACGCACAAACTACTGTGATTCCTTATATATTTAAAATTCAGGTCTGGTGCTTTAGCTAGACGGAAGTTATAAGGAATTAAATTTTGAAATTTCCGCATTGTCAGTGTTTGCGTATTGCGTCCTATTCTAGGTTTGGCGCTATCGCGTCAAACCTGATTTAATTATGTAATAGTAATGCACTGTCTGATGTGACGACCTTCTCCTTAATGTTTTAATTTCGTTGTGTTTTCGCTTTTCCATACGTCTTGACTAAATTAACGACCGGCCTAAAAATCAAGATTTTCTGCAATTCTGATGGCTGCGGCCCAGATTTCTGAAATTGTTGGTGGATTTCAAATTTTCACAAAGGTGTTTTAATAAACCATGGTTTTACGAACATTTTTGTATGATTTGCAGTTTGCACATAATTTTTGGATCAAGGGCAGTTGGGGGGGAATAGTGGACCTACATATTTTTTTGAGTACAGCACCTTGAGGGAAGCATTTTTTGTAATAGAACCCCTATCCACAAATTTGGATTTTCTGAGCTACATATGTAATATGTATGACCCCTTGAAAATTGCATTTTCAGTGTTTTTCTTGGAAGTGAACGTAGGCCAAAGTTCGAAGCCAAAAATGGCTATAATCTTTGCTTTTGGATAGTTCTGAGTGCGTTATGATGTTTTAAGGCATCGTCTAGGCTTAGTTGGCATGATTCTCTAGGCTAAACTGGTAGAAATTTTTTCTGAAAATTTCGTTTTTTTATTGCCTAAGCCTGAGCCTAAGCCTAGGCCTGAACCTAAGCCTAAGCCTAAACCTGATACTAAGCCTAGGCCTAAGCCCCATACTAAGTCTAAGCCCTAAGCCTAAGCCTAAGCCCAAGCCTAAATTAAGGTCAAGTTTGAATTTGGTCAAAAATTGGACGTTTCTGTCAAATTTGGCCAATTTTTCGGCAAGAACCGGGTCAAAGAGCCTTTGTTTTGATCCTAAAAAATTGCAAATAATAATTTGACACCATTTACACACGATTGTACATAATTTTTATTACGAAATGTAGCCAGGTTCGTTGAGAATTTCGTAGATTTTTTTAAACCATGGTTTTAGGCTCAATTGAAATTTCAGCAAAACAGAGACGTGCTGCAAGTTTAAAATTTCAACTGCGCTAAAACCATGGCTTAAGAAAATCTACGAAATGGGTAACGAGTCAGGCGATATTTCGGAATGGAAATATGTGCAAATCATATAAAAAACTACGAAAAACCACGATTTAGTAAAAGGACCTGTGTGAAATCCACCTGTCTTTCGTGAGGGGTGGGTTGTGTCCAGTTTTGTTCAATATAAACGCTGTGTAGCAGGGGCGGATCTAGGGGAGAGGAGTAGGGTTGTTTTGATGTGGAAACTGCATCAAATCAAAACTAGTTTTGATGCGGTTTTAATTTTTGATGCAGCACATCAAATCAATTGCTTTTGAAAATGTGGTGCATCAAATCAAAACTAATTTTCCAGCGTTCGCATCAAATCAAATCAATTGGTTTTTTCTCAGCTGAACATCAAATCAAATCAAAACTATCCAAAATGGTTAGTTTTGATGCAGTTCTGATGCAGTTCTGATGCAGCGTGAGCTCCAGACAGCAGCCGCACGCTCTCACACCCATATACATGTCGGCTTGCCAAACAGACCTCAGTTACGTACGGTGTTGTTGGGTCGCCGACCAGTTGCAAAACAAAGGCAATCCTTTGTTATGTATCTTTCATGCCCGTTATTACATACAGTTTCATACATACATGTAGTTTCCAATTTCCATGTGGTCGTTAGTTTGTAAGGAACTTTTTTGAGGTGATACTTTATGAATATGAATAAAATTTGGCAGAAGGTGCCCCCCTTAAGTGATTGTGCCCCTTACATTGGCGACCCCTTGACCCCACGGGGGGCCGGGTCACGTGACCCTCAAAAAGTGCGGTTTTTTAAAGCCAAAGAGGGGGGACCCTCGTGAACTTGAAAAATGATTTGTCAGAAGTTCAAACAAAAACTTGTCTCTAGAGGGTATTTGGGTCCCTGAACACGAATCGGGGGTAAATTTTTGCCTAGTACCGTCGCGGACACACATACAAACCCCCTCAGCCTCCCAATGGGGTTTTTAGGGGTCACATTTTCGAAATTGAGTTTTCATGTTTCTAGGCTAATTTGGGGACCTGAACACAAATAAAGGGTCCTTTGCCTAGAATGAAGAATCAGCTGCCCAGAGAATAAAGGGACCCCTTGCCCTTACCGGTCAAAACTCGAAACCCGTTGTAGCCACTTGCCTAGCTCTTTTTGTATTATTAAACTTTAAATTACACACAATTTTTAATATTGTTTTTTTTTAATTTAATGGTTATTTTTAATTGTTATTGTGTAGTGTTTGTCTGACATTTATTACTAGCGCTTTATCAGGTCACCAGTAGCCGTATTCTCAAAATTACCTGCAGGTAAAGGTGCCCTGCAGGCTAATTTTACCCACTTAGTTCTGTGGGTAAAGGTGAAGTTGGTACAGTTGGTAAAGGTGGTACACTAAGTAGCGCTTAGCAGTGACCTCCTGCCGTGTTAATGATCTAATTGCGAAATCGAAAATTCTTTATTTTTGGAATAACACTGTGCTTTAATATCGCATCAGAACTGCATCAAAACTGCATCAAAATCCATCAAAACTTAAAAGTAATATTTTTGCCACATCAAATCAATTGAAAATTTAGGTTCTCACATCAAATCGAATCAAAACAATTGCTTTTCGGGAAGGCTGCATCAAATCAAAACTAATTTTACAACCCCCACATCAAATCAAATCAAATCAATTGAAAAAGCCACATCAAAACAACCCTAGAGGGGAGGCGGTGTGGCGGCCCCCTCCAGAAATTTTTCTCAAGTAAAGTTTTACAGTGAAATTTAGAGTGTCCGCTTATGATATGTTAAAATTTTAAGATATGTCTCCAATTAACCAAATTTGACCTGAAAATAAAAAATCTTCGAATTTTCCCTGGGTGGTCCCGCCCCTAGGTCTAGACCCCCGCAATTACCCAGGTTCTTCCACTAGTGTTTTTGTTGATTAAATTTGCATTTTCATTGCACATTTTGTTTTAAAATTCCATACACATACAGAAGCTCTGGCTCCTGGTGGGCTGCAGAGCAGCCCGCAGACCCCCGCCACATGGTCGTAGCCAGGGGGGTCAGCGGCTCTGAACCCCCCTTGGTGGAACCTGAACAAGTTGTCAACAAGGGTCTAGTCTTTATTTAGCCTTTGGGGGTCGGCCAGAAAAAAATGTCCGATGCGTCTCCAATTGATCAAATTTGGTCTAAAAATTGAAAAAATCTTGAAATTTTTTTTGGGGCTTCCCATAGATCCCATCTTATGTTAATTGTCCTGTTGATAAAGATTTCTGATACATCTCCAGTTGACCAAATTTGGCTTTTAAAAAATTTTTGGTTGAACACCCCTTTTGAGAATCCTGGCTACGCTACTGCAGCCAACTTATGGCATTTGTGAGATAACACATAAAACATAACAATAACAACAATCGACACTACTAAAAAACGCATAGGAAAAATTTTGTCGATTTGTGTTTTGTCAAGCTCGCTGCCTCTCCCCCCCGGTTACCCCCCCCCCCGGTCAACACCCAAGGTGGGGCCCCCCTGTGAAAATTCCTGGATCCGCGCCTGGCCAAACCTTGACTGGATAATCCAGTTTTTCAAAGTTATTGCCTTCTAAAGTGCCGACCAGAATAATCGCACAGGGGGAAGTCTATGGAGTTAGTGATTACATTGGTGCACACAATGAGAATGTTTGACATAATCTGGTATCAGGTTTAAAGTCTACGGTCAGATTCAGACGCTGTGATTTTAGTGACGTTGTTAATCGTGTTACAGGAATGTAAGTATCGTTGTGTCCGAGTACATGGGCTGCTGCCTCGGCAAGGATCAATCCGGTCTCGATGACAGCGATGACATAGACAATACAAGTAAATCTAATAAAAATCATCATAATGTTTTTATTGCTGTTTTTGTGCGCTTTAGCACGTTTTTTCAGTTGAAACGGGGTTACACGCTGTATAGTATATTATAACTAACCACTAACCAGTACATGTACATGTACATGTATATGTATCTGTATAACCATACATGTAGCGGGGTCAAAATTTTTGGTGGGCTCTCCGGCCAAATTTTGGTGACCCTCCCCCTCTGATCTACCGGAAAAACCCTAAATTTAGCAAAATTTTGTTTTTTCAAAATTTAGCAAAAAAAATTTAGCAAAAAAAAATTTTCCAAAAAAGCGCCATTTTTACTGAATCTTGCCCAAATTTTCGGAACCCTCTCCACCGGCCCCTCGATTTTTTTTTTGGGGGGGTCCCCCCATCCTTCCCCTCATTGTACATGTATGTATGTGTATAACTTAAGGAAATGTTTCTACAAATTGCAACTCCACTCTTATTCACATTGCTTTACGTGTAATCGCTTGGACAAAATTGTGTGTGTGTTTGTGTGTGAACTTACCGTTATGTGTGATCGTGTTTTGTGTGTAAGCTGGCCCAGGCGGCCAGCTAGCCAACTTTTGTTGTTGTTGCTATTGGTGTTAGTTTCGTGGGTTACTGTAGGCCCAAAAATAGCAAACTGGGTGTTTAATTTTGGTGTTTTTTATTTCCAAAGCACCCGACATTTTTTGTTTCAATAACTATGGGATGGATTCAAGTAATTTTAAGTTTGTTTAGGTAGCTTATAAAACAGGTAAAAAACAGGTAGCTTATAAAACAGGCAAAGTTCCACCCAGAACTAATAAGTAAAATACAGCAGCTCAAAAATATTGAAAAACAACTAGTACTTCCCCCCACCCAGCATTTGCCAACTACCCAGTACCCACGTATGTGTTCGACCATGTAGCGGTACGAGCAAAAATAGTTAAAAGGGCTATGTTCTGCATGCGGCTATCCAATAAATGATGCCTGATTTAGGCTGTTTTTACCAGAATTTAACCGTTAGGTCTAAACCTGTCAGTGCCACACATTTCTGTGCTGTGAATTGCCAAAAAATTCTCAATTTAAGACTTATGACTTCTGTAATTAAAATAACTAGCCCAAAAAAGTTTAAAAAAGTTCCAAAAAATGTTTTGGGTCTGTATTCACCGATTTTGCATGTTTATGTGTTATTGCGAGTTGCAAAATTTTATTATTCTTGCATTGAATGGTATGACAAAAAGTTTACAGTTGGTTTTCTGGTTGGTACTTCGTTACCAAAATAGCGAAGCTTTGCCCTAAAGAATCAAGTAAATTGCAAGACTGTATCTTCCTACAGGAGTCTATTCATACTTACAGCCCTACATATGTCCCTTCAACCGACAAACTTAAGAAATAATCACGCCACGATCTGAACTTCTACACTACTAGTGTCGATTATTTCGCAATTTGGTCAGCTGAACGGACATACGGCTATAGGCATAAATCGGCCCTAATGCCAGAAAACCATTCCGAATATTAAAAATATAGTGGGTAGCGACAGGTTTAACTTCCTTTGAAGCAAATTCTTCCAAGTGATTTAGCTTCTACCGAATATGATTTGCATTCAAAATTACTGATACTGGTGCAGACCGCAAGGCTGGTCGTGGCCATGGATAAGAACTCCATAAATTTTGCATGAAATTGCTGCTTGTTGCATTTGCCACTAGACATTTTTTTATCCGCAAAGTTATTTTATAGTATAGATTAAATTGCTTCCAAATTATTAGCTTTTTTCTATATTTCTACATAGACAAAATACACATTATTGTTTTGAACTTGTTGCAATGTCTTTAATGGTATTATGGTGAGGCGATGCATTTGTTTCAACATAATGTCAACGGACTTAATCAATCGAGTTGGTTCTTTCTGAGACATTTCCTAGAGGAGCATTCTCAAGACATAGTGCTTTTGCAAGAAACCCATCTTGGAGTAGCCTCTCCTGATATAACTATTCCAGACTATGACATTTATCGAGTGGATGGCGAAAATTACAGAGGGGTTTAATGACTTGCATTAGATCGGTTTTTCCAAGCTCGCTAAGTTACCAAGAAATGGGTGATATCTCGACTCTAGCAGTTGATGTTTGGCTAAACAGGAATGACATTAGAATTATAAACTGCTATAACCGACCGGGTGTAGATATTAGATTACCAGTTTTTGATCGAAATCGGAAGTACATCTATGCTGGAGATCTAGACTGCCACCACATTTTGTGGAACTTCTTGAATGACTCTGGGGAGAAGATTGAGACAGTACTTCAATTAAATCCACAGCTAGAGCTACTAGTATCTGATGAGTGCAGCGATTTTAGCACCGTCCTTTTCTTCATCACAGCATCTTGGCTCAACTTCTACATTAGATCTTTTGATTGTTTCAACTACTATAGCCAGAGGCGTTTCAGTAAAGGTGCTAAGTGACTTACATGACAATGATCATGCTCCCATTGTGTATACATTTCCGGTATTGCAGTCAACAAATGTGAGAACTCCCAAACCTACAACTAGACTAAATTTCACTAAAGTAGACTGGCCAAAGTTTAGCAGTATGATAGAACAGAATACACCGGTGCAATTTTTGAATGATGTACAAAAAGAATACGCATCATTTCACAAAGTGGTAGTAGAAGCGACAAAAAAACAGTTACAGTTAGTTCTGGTAAACCAGGTTCTATGGCTATTCCTGTACCCATATTTAAAGATAACTGTATGCGTCGAACATTGGATAGAACTTTTCACAAAAAACCCACTGTGTCCACCAGAGCAACTGCAAATAGAGCGAAAGCAAAATTCAGAAAGACTCCCCGTCAATACCGTCGATGGTCATGGCACAAATTTACTTCCAACTTAAATTCGCGCATCTCTCCCAAAAAGCTGTGGAAAGTGATAAATAGAATACAAAAAAATGTTTGTTTGAAGAACACACCATTACTAGATGATAATAATAAAATAATTTATAAAGATGATCAGCTGTTGCTAAAACATTTCGTGGAAGATAGACGTATAACTCCAGCTATTATTGAAGCTGCTAGAATTCGACTCTGGCCTATGGCTATGGCCATCAAGTTAAGAATAAATGCCAAGACTTTTCCAGTCGACAGTTTAATGCAGATTCTTCAATGTATGAATTAGAGACAGTTTTAAGAAATCTTGCAAATGGCAAATCAGCAGGAGTCGATAATATATGTAATAATCAACTTAAACACCTTGGGGTTTTGGCAAAAGAATGGCTGCCTTTCTGTTGAGAGAAACAGTTATCATATTGTGAGACCTGAGTGTCAATATTTCATACTCATTGACAAAAAAATATTTAAATTCCCATTTCAGCACTAAATAGCTAGAGTTCTTTCACCAGTCAAATTTTGTGGGCCGGGCTCGGGCCGGGCCACAACTATGACCCGTGCGGCGGGCTCGGGCATAGCAGGTGGTCTCGGGCCGGGCCCGTGTATAACGGCCCGCCACCGGCCCGCAGGCTAATGGCGGGCCGAGTTACGGGCCGGGCCGTGGGGCCGTCCTGTGGGCAGAACAAGCCACGCATAGCAATCTATTTGGATCTAGTATGTATTTGCAAATTTTACTGGCCGCGCCACACCTATAACCCATAAGCCGGCCCCGGCCCGCTAGTATCGGGGCCGGGCGCCGGAGCCGTGCTGCGGGGCGAATCCTACACCCATCGAGCCGCTTTGTCGCAACATTATACCACATTCAGTAAAAACGAACCGCAAACGAAATTTTAATGATTTCGAGAGTACATCATTCATAGGAATAGTATGACATGAGAAAATTAGCACTATTTTTGGTCAGGCATATCAAAAAATCTACCAAGAACAAAACTGTATAGGATATCACAAGTAGTGGCTATATTAATAGTATCTATACGGAAAATATAGAACGGGTCTACTTCTTGCAGAAGGAACATTTTCAAGCATCGGTTAAAAGCAAAGTTTGTCAGTTGATAGGTAAAATTATTCACATGTGGACAATACAACTGTACAATTTATATAATAAAACTTTATAATAGTAAGTATATCCAAGAGTGCCTAATAAGAAGAGTATGACACTCGACCAATTCCTGGCAGGGGTCGGAATTACAACCTGCGACCATTTATTCCAAAAACAGGCCACGAATTGGACCATAGTACCCCCTCCACAGATTGGACCCAGGTCCAACACTTGACAGGGGTGCCGCCTTCACAAACCCGACCCCAGTCCAAAACGTGGCAGGGGTACCCCCCAACAAATCAGACCCTAGTGGTCAAAACGCGTGGGGGTACCCCCCCACAATTTGGACCCCGGTCCAAAACGTGGCGGGGGTACCCCCCACATTTTGGACCCCGGTCTGAAAATGGACCCTAGTGCCAAATCACCAAAATTTCGCCCCAAATACAGTTTTCGGCCTATAAGAGCTCTGTTGGGGCTACTCAACCTCAACTTTTGGCTTGGCTTTATTTTCACCGCTTGAACACGAATCTGAGCTCCATTTGCGTGTGCGACTCTTGCGAAAACCTGTGCGACCGCCTCTGCTCCAGAAAACCAAGGGGTCCAATTTTCGAAATTGGAATTTTGACGTCCCCAGGGGTAATTTGGGCACCTGAACACGAATCCGAGGTTAATTTTTGTCTAGGACTCTTTGAAACTAGTCCCAGTGGGCCTAATTTCAAAACTGACATTTGGATGCTAGGGCAATTTGTGCCCCTGAACGTGAACCCTATGGTCTATTTTATTGCAGGATCAACCATGAAATTGCCAGCAGGGCACAACAGGTTGTCAACCTATGTAGGTACTGCAGGCAACGGCAGTAGAGAACAGGACGATCTTGTTACAAAATAGACCGCAGGATTTACGTTCAGGGGCACAAATTGCCCTAACATCCAAATGTCAATTTTAAAATTTGGCCCATTTGGACTAGTTTCAGAGGGTCCTAGACAAAAATGGACCTTGGATTCGTGTTCAGGTGCCCAAATTACCCCTGGGGACGTCAAAATTCCAATTTCGAAAATGGGACCCTTTAGTTCTTTGGAGCAGAGGCGGTCGCACAGGTTTTCGCGAGAGTCGCACACACAAATGGAACTCAGATTCGTGTTCAGGCAGTGAAATTGCCCCAGAAAACATAAAATTCGCAATGTTGAAAAATTTACCCATTTTAACCGCCTCCTAGGTGAGTCAGTATGCGAGTCCAGGGGTCGGCAACCCAACAAGCCAAAAGTTGAGGTTGAGTAGCCCCAACAGGGCTCTTATAGGCCGAAAACTGCGTTTGGGGCGAAATTTTGGTGATTTGGCACTAGGGTCCATTTTCAGAGCGGAGATAAACTCCAAAATGTGGGGAGAAGCCCCGCCATGTTTTGGACCGGGGTCCAATTTGTGGGGGGGGGGTTACCCCCGCCACGTTTTGGACCGGGGTCCAGTTTGTGGGGTGGTACCCCTGCCAAGTTTTGGACCGGGGTCAAATTTGTGGGGAGGTAGGTACCCCCCACGTGTTGACCACTAGGGTCTGATTTGTGGGGGGGGTACCCCTGCCAAGTGTTGGACCGGGGTCCAATCTGTAGAGGGGGTACTATGATCCAATTCGTGGCCTGTTTTTGGAGTTAATGGTCGCAGGTTGTAATTCCGACCCCCGCCCGGAATTGGTCGAGTGTCATACTCTTCTTATTATGCACTCTTGGTATACCCTATATGATCACGCATTCTCGAGTCCTTAAGCTGAGTCTAGATTTTAACGAACTAGAGATAAATTTTTCACGCTGCATCAAAACTAAATCAAAACTGCATCAAAACTGCATCAGAACCCAAGCAATGTTTTCTTGATTTGATCTGATTTGATGTGAACTTCTCAAAAATCAGTTGATTTGATTTGATGCGGACCTTCTCAAAAACCATTTGATTTGATTTGATGCGGGCTTCTTAAAAATCAGTTGATTTGATTTGATTTGGCCCTTTTGAAAATCGATTGACTTGATTTGATTTGATTTGGCCCTTTTGAAAATCGATTGACTTGATTTGATTTGGACCTTTTGAAAATCGATTGATTTGATTTGATTTGATGCATCAAAAATCAAAACTGCATCAAAACTAGTTTTGCTTTGATGCAGTTTCCACATCAAAACAACCCTACTAGACAGTTATTGTAGCGGCGCTGCCCTTACATATTTCTTTCGTTATCGAATTTGTATCTGTGTTAGTTGTTGGCGGTTGATGCGTTTAATTATTATATACAACTTTATAGATTCAAAATATAATCACACAGTTCATAATATTTGCTTTAGTTTCCATTGGCAAGAATCGTCCTCTGGTTCAGGACAAAATCCGCTGGAACTCTGCAGTTCCCATGACTGAGGGCCAGTTGCGCTCCAAGCGCGATGAGTTCTGGGAAACGGCCCCCGCCTTTGAGGGACGCAAAGAAATCTGGGACGCAATCCGAGCGGCGGCTCACCACGCCGAACAAGGCGACTACGCTTTGTCTCAAGCCATTTTGGATGGAGCCAATATTGCCCTCCCCAGTGGTATGTACATATATTATATATATGCCTAACAAGTCAGAATTTGAATTTTAAGTGTAAAATTGATCCATATGCAAGATGTATATTTTATACAGTAGGGTCGTAAATCCTAGCCAGAAAGGAGGTCACGACGTCACGAGTCGCAACCATTAGAATATCTGAAGGAAGTATTTTTAAATCCGGTTTTGGAAAGATTGACCAGATGTTGAATTGGTTTTGTGAAAAATAACATATCTGTGGTGTATTTATATTTTAGTGTGATTTGGCTCTAGAATTCAGACAGTCCTGACAGTTTAATCAGTTTTTTTAGGTACCCTATCCGAATCATATGATGAGCTGGGCACTCGCTATCAAGTGCCCATTTATTGCCTCTCAACGCCCTGTAATCTGATCGAGGAACGCTCCGAGAGTTCGCTGGGATCGGTGGATTTCACAACAAACGGCGAAGCGGCCAGTTTCTTCACGCATCGTGATACGAAATCCGGCAAAGGCTCGAAGGGTGGCGGCGAGAAGGGCCACAAAAGCTCAAACGGCTCACTGGCCAGCTCAGGGGAAGCCTTTCCCCTCTGCTTTAGACTCTCTGTGATCACTCAGAAGGATTTGGAACTCTACGTTCGGCCCACGGAAACCGTTTGGATTACCAAGCATCGACTTTATGCGGCCTTCGCCCCGGCTGAACCAGTGCCCCCGCCCGCCTGTCAGCGTTGGTATTTCGGCGGCCAATTGTTGCTGGACAAAATGCGAATCTGCAATTGCCGGCTTCAACCACATTTTGTGATACAAATTGTTCAATCGAACTCTCCCGCCCCGTCGCATCGACACAGTGGCGGCCTACCGCGGCGTAAACTGCCACCCGCCGTTAAAGCTGTTGCAGCTAGTAATAATAATAATGTTAATAACAGTATTAATTCCACTGTCGGCAACACAGACACAGCAGGGGGAAAGTTATGTGTCAGTACTACTGCTAATACGGATAGTAATGGCAGTGGTAATAATTGTAAAGCTAAGATCAACGATAACACTACAATGCCTGAGGATCCTATTAAGCAGCCTGAGAAGGTAACAGCAACGGCTACTATAGAAACAAATTCGAATGCTGTGGTAGCCGGTGTGACTGAAATTATAGATGGGCAACAGTTATTTGATTCCAGTCAAACGAAGTCCTCTAAATCTCGGCATCACCACCACCACCATCATCATCATAAAAAAAGAAAAAGCACCAGTGGGATTCAATCCGGGAACTCAGGGTCGTCCGGGGGCGGTGGTAATGGGTCACGTCGACACAAACGCTCATCGAGTGCCCGCAGTGGCACTAATGGCAGTGCACCAGACAAATCAAGAAATGCAGCAGAAATGAAGCCCATTTCTATTCGTGAGCCGTTAACTCCCACACCGGTGGAATAGAACAGCTTATTTTCTACCTTTTTCTTTCCCTTTTTCTTGCCTTACGCGAAGAGTTTTTAAAAAGTCTTGAATTTGGTTATTGTTTGGGCCAGTATCCTTAAGTTAGATAATAAAAATACGGAAACTTCCCCTTACTTCAAGACAGCAGAAGTATGCAACAGACATTAAATTTTAACCTGCTGTGTTATTAATCAAATCATGTAAATAAAATCCTACCAAGTGAAGTTTTTAATTATTTAAGTTGAAGATAAAAAGGTTACATAATGTAGGCTAGCCTATTGTCTAGTTTTTTTGATAATTTGAATCCATCAATACCTACTTCGCGAGGCGGGAAAAATTCGTATTGTATTGTGTTGTGTATTCTATAGATTTTGCCATTCAGACAGAGCTTATCCCGTCCGTAACTGGGAGGGAAAGGAAGTCTTAAATCAGACAAAAGTTGTCTAATTCTATTGTAATTTAGCTCTGTCATGACAAGTTTTCATATTGTTATATTTATCGCTGATGCTCTGTTGGAATATGTACTATTTCTGTTTGTCATTGGGGTAAATTAAACATAATTTATTTATTATGTAAATTTAATTTATTCAATTGTAATGTGGGGCGACTTAATTAATTATATAATTTACTGGTTTGCGAAATATTAAATTCTTTAACCATATTTTTACGCCGGGGGCCGCGTATCTATCTGTCGGTCTGTTGCTCCCACGTTAAATCGACTAGGTCGATTTCGCAGTTTTAAATTACACTGCGCTGGCAGATCAGTCGAATACCCATGGCTCAAGCGAAGACTGACTGACTATTTCGCAACATGAAATTGCACCGCAAAAATACATTTAGGAATCGAACTCTTGCAACCGATACAAAAAGCAGCAGCCGTACACGCTCGGGCTACCTGTCTTCTAAAGTCTCCTGATCAATGACATCTTTGTGCATAATTGTAGTTTATAAGTATTACGAAATAGTGTCACAGTGCTTATACTAAGTTTGTTGAAATTTATTTTGATTGACAATTAAGCTTATCTTTGTACTGTTACGGTTTTAAAATCGGTTGCATGGCAACTTCTCGCTGATGTTTGAACACTTTGCTTTTTGTCAACTGACTTGTATAGAACCTACATTAGTCGAAGTTAACTTCGACGTTGCTGTGGTCTCATGGTGTAATGGTTAGCACTCTGGACTCTGAATCCAGCGATCTGAGTTCAAATCTCGGTGAGAGCCGCCGTGTATATACTATAGTGCAAATCCTTCCTATGATCAGCACGTAAACTTACCGATTCCAGTGTAATGTCGACGGCAGGTCAGAAAATTACACTGTATGAGTGGGCGTCTTTGTCATTGGGTCAGAGAATACGTATCTATCTACGTGTGACTGTGTAGTTCAGTTAACAATCGGCAGGTGACAGGCAACACTTTCGTTTTGCATTGATAGGAAATCGATAAATCAGGCGCAACAATCAGTGCAGTCGTTGATTGACAATGACAGTCCAATTTCAAATGAGCGGGGGAGTTGCAGCTATGACCAATAACTTGCACTTTTGCCAGAAGTTAATGTTGCAGTTTTACGCACCTAGGTTCATGTATGTACGCAACAGTTTTGTTACTAATTTTTCGATCCAGAAATTTTTAGCTATCGATTCCGGCGCAAAATGTGTACTACTTAACTTTAAACGCAAAATTGGCTAAAAAAAGTAAATGCAGGAGTAAACTTTGATCACTTGGACACACTTTCTGTTATAAAATATAAACCAGCGACTAAGATAAGAGTTTTCTCGACACTCGTGGGTAACCCACGATCCAACCCGCGCCGTAAAAGCCGACCCGCGACCCACTTTGACCCACCATACTATACTGTACATTGTTCACATGACACAATCCACATTGAACATAATACGGCTTTATTACGCAGTACTCAAAATTTTGTAAAATAAGAGTCGACGTGGTAATTTTTTTCAGGTTTTGCGGGTCGGAAAAAAATTGAAGTCTGAAGTGGGTACCTGCGGGTTGACCCACGGCTCAAATTTTCCAATCCAACCCAACCCGGGGGTGCCCACGACCCGCGTCCACCCCTGCTAGGGAGCGGAGGGCAAAATTTAATCGGCGCAGGAGATGGCAGATCCAAGCAAGAGCGGGGAAAGGGCACCCAAAATTTTGTGGCTGTTGCATGTATGATTCCTTATTATGTACTCTTGGTAAAAGATACCAGGCTAAACTGACACCGTATAAATTTTTCTGGTGCAAAAGTTTTTCAAAAACTGACCTGAAATAAATATCTAAATAAAATTACTGATAGTGTCACGGATTTTCGGCACATTAATGTAAAATGGTCAAAATCTCCAGTCTCTCACTTTTTCAAAATTTTACCTGTGGACTTCTTTTAAATGATTTTAATTACTGAAAAATACGCTTAGTTTTTGGTGCTTTTGTCTCTAAGCAATTTTCCCAGTAAAAATACAAGTAATCAAAGAAGTGATGGAAATGCTTGTGAATTTTGGACGTGTCGAAAACTTGACCAACTACTTTCAGCTACAACAGTTAAGCGTATGATTAAGAGCTGTGGCGCAAACATTTTGTAAAAAATCATGTATTTTGGAAAGAACCTTTTATTAAACGCTTGTCCTCACAAGAATACCAAAGGCAGACTTTCAATACATAAGGTAGTCTTAGGCGAAAAATAGTTATATTTAATGCAAAAAACCGCTGGCGATTTGAAGCTGTAAATGCTCCACTATGACATTCCAGAAAAACATCTAAAAACGCAATTCTACCCCGTGACTGCAACACATGATTTGTTAAGCCTGCTGGTTTTTACGCGGCGGCCTAAGCCGCCGCGTACCGTATTTCCTCGAATAGAACCCCAGGGCTTTTATTTTTTCGTGAGAATTCAAATAGGGGCTCTATTCAAGGCACGGCTTCTATTCAAGGCAGGGGCTTTATTTTTTCGTGAAGATTAAATGGGGCTGTATTTAAGGCAGGGGCTATATTTTTTCGTACAGTTTTAAAAAGGGTTTTAGTTGAAATATCAGTTATTCAGTTGGATAATATAAAAATTTCGGAATCTGTAGAAACTGAATCATCACCCACAAAAATTCAAGGCCGTCACTGTCACAAACAGGATCCAGTCACCCACTGGCTATTACCACCGGTAAATTTTGAGGTTTATCAGAGACCCTTGTCACTTTCCAACATTTTGTGGGTACCCATGTACCACTCACCTAAATGCTAATATTGTACCCATAAAATGAACCGCAAGGGTTTACATGGCAGTGACAACGTGACCCTAGTGCCGCCTAGGCAGCGGAATCAAAAATTGATGGTGGTTTACTTTTTAATGTACCACCAAGAGTATACAATTGGAAGAGTTTGACATTGTTATCCTATTATGCCGTCGGGCTTGCGTCAACGCGGAGTGCAAAATAGCCCATTTTTGTACCGTTTTGAGGGGGGCTCACCCCTCAGTTCAAAACATAGTACTCCACTGAAGGGGATATCCCCCTCGCCTTAGTTCAAGACCCCGTACTCAACTGAGGGCTTAGCAAAAAATATATATATATATATATATATATATATATATATATATATATATATATATATATATATATATATATATATATATATATATATATATATATATATATATATATATATATATATATATATATATATATATATATATATATAAAGGGATGGGACCTAAAAAGTTTTATCTTAATTGTGATGTAAATTACCGAAATATTCGGTTTTTCTTTTTAAACTAAATACCGAATAGTTGTCAAGCATAAGTTAGCGAATATTTTCTCAGGTTTTGAAGATGCAGAATGTTAAAATATTAGGCGTACATAAATATATGCTATATGAACATTTTGCAAACGTTTGATTTTAATTATTCATGCAAAATGTATCAAAGAATGAGTCGATACTATAGAATCGAAGAATCTATCGAAGAATAATACTATAGAAAAAGGCACAATAAGCACCAACAAAAAACTACACAACTTTCAGCGACCTCTGACCGCAGTTGGATGAGGTATGTACATAGGCATACATGTACACAGATCTCGGTCTGGGGGCTTGTCCCGACGTTTCGGGGGCTTGAACTGACGAAATTTTTTGCAAAAGTTGGACATTTTCAGCTACTTTTTTGCTTTTTTGTTGAAGCATTTTACAGCGATCTGGGGCAATTTTAGAGCTTTCGGGCACCATTTTTTTAGCACCAAGGAGGGGGGCCTGTCCCGATGGGTCAAAATGTGAGGGGAACTTGTCCCAGACTCTCAAATCTGGAAGTCACCCCGCAGACCCCTATTACATCTTGTACAGAGGGTCCGTGCCCTTTACCCCTACAATACTTAACTGAAGACTACAAAAAAAAAATCAACGATTGCTTTTCCCGGGTGAAAAGGCACTACCCTCTGTACACAGATGTACATAGGGGTCTGTAGCTTCCCCCAGATGAGAGCTGGACAAGCCCCTCACATTTTGACCCATCTGGACAGCCCCCTCCTTGGTGCTAAAAAAATGTGCCCGAAAGCTCTAAAATTGGCCCAGACGCAAAATGCTCAACAAAAAAGCAAAAAAAGTAGCTGAAAATGCCAACTTTTGCAAAAAATTTCGTCAGTTCAAGCCCCCAGAATGTCTGACAAGCCCCCAGACCGAGACTTGTACATGTATGCCTAGACAACCTCACCAACTCGCAGAGCGCTGAAAGTTGTGTAGTTTTTTTTGGTGCTTATTGTGCCTTTTTCTATATTATTATTCTTCGATAGATTCTTCTATTCTATATAATCCCCATTCTTTAATACTTCTGAATAATTAAATCAAACGTCTCAAAATTTCATATAGCATATATTTTTACCCTTATATTTTAACATTCTCATCTCAAAACCTAGAAAAATTCCTAACTTTCTTACAACTTTCTTATTTAGTTTAAAAATAAAAACCGAATATTCTGTATTCAGTATTCTGTGAATTTTCGCCCACCCCTTATATATATATATATATATATATATATATATATATATATATATATATATATATATATATTTTTTTTTTTTTTTTTTTTTTTTTATATATATATATATATATATATATTTTTTTGCTAAGCCCTCAGTTGAGTACGGGGTCTTGAACTAAGGCGAGGGGGATATCCCCTTCAGTGGAGTACTATGTTTTGAACTGAGGGGTGAGCCCCCCTCAAAACGGTACAAAAATGGGCTATTTTGCACTCCGCATTGACGCAAGCTCGACGGCATAATAGGATAACAATGTCAAACTCTTCCAATTGTATACTCTTGGTGGTACATTAAAAAGTAAACCACCATCAATTTTTGATTCCGCTGCCTAGGCGGCACTAGGGTCACGTTGTCACTGCCATGTAAACCCTTGCGGTTCATTTTATGGGTACAATATTAGCATTTAGGTGAGTGGTACATGGGTACCCACAAAATGTTGGAAAGTGACAAGGGTCTCTGATAAACATAAAAATTTACCGGTGGTAATAGCCAGTGGTTGACTGGATCCTGTTTGTGACAGTGACGGCCTTGAATTTTTGTGGGTGATGATTCAGTTTCTACAGATTCCGAAATTTTTATATTATCCAACTGAATAACTGATATTTCAACTAAAACCCTTTTTAAAACTGTACGAAAAAATATAGCCCCTGCCTTAAATACAGCCCCATTTAATCTTCACGAAAAAATAAAGCCCCTGCCTTGAATAGAAGCCCTGCCTTGAATAGAGCCCCTATTTGAATTCTCACGAAAAAATAAAAGCCCTGGGGTTCTATTCGAGGAAATACGGTACGCGGCGGCTTAGGCCGCCGCGTAAAAACCAGCAGGCTTAACAAATCATGTGTTGCAGTCACGGGGTAGAATTGCGTTTTTAGATGTTTTTCTGGAATGTCATAGTGGAGCATTTACAGCTTCAAATCGCCAGCGGTTTTTTGCATTAAATTTAACTAATTTTCGCCTTAGACTACCCTATGTATTGAAAGTCTGCCTTTGGTATTCTTGTGAGGACAAGCGTTTAATAAAAGGTTCTTTCCAAAATACATGATTTTTTACAAAATGTTTGCGCCACAGCTCTTAATCATACGCTTAACTGTTGGAGCTAGCTGAAAGTAGTTGGTCAAGTTTTCGACACGTCAAAAATTCACAAACATTTCCCTCACTTCTTTGATTACTTGTAATTTTACTGGGAAAATTGCATAGAGACAAAAGCACCAAAAACTAAGCGTATTTTTCAGTAATTAAAGTCATTTAAAAGAAGTCCACAGGTAAAATTTTAAAAAAGTGAGAGACAGGCCTGGAGATTTTGACCTTTACATTAATGTGCCGAAAATCCGTAACACTGTCAGTAATTTTATTTAGATATTTATTTCAGGTCAGTTTTTGAAAAACTGTTGCACCAGAAAAATTTATACGGTGTCAGTTTAGCCTGGTATCTTTTACCAAGAGTACATAATAAGGAATCAGACATGCAACAGCCACAAAATTTTGGGTGCCCTTATCCCGCTCTTGCTTGGATCTGCCATCTCCTGCGCCGATTAAATTTTGCCCTCCGCTCCCTAGCAGGGGTGGACGCGGGTCGTGGGCACCCCCGGGTTGGGTTGGATTGGAAAATTTGAGCCGTGGGTCAACCCGCAGGTACCCACTTCAGACTGCAATTTTTTTCCGACCCGCGAAACCTGAAAAAAATTACCACGTCGACTCTTATTTTACAAAATTTTGAGTACTGCGTAATAAAGCCGTATTATGTTCAATGTGGATTGTGTCATGTGAACAATGTACAGTATAGTATGGTGGGTCAAAGTGGGTCGCGGGTCGGCTTTTACGGCGCGGGTTGGATCGTGGGTTACCCACGAGTGTCGAGAAAACTCTTATCTTAGTCGCTGGTTTATATTTTATAACAGAAAGTGTGTCCAAGTGATCAAAGTTTACTCCTGCATTCACTTTTTTCAGCCAATTTTGCGTTTAAAGTTAAGTAGTACACATTTTGTGCCGGAATCGATAGCTAAAAATTTCTGGATCGAAAAATTAGTAACAAAACTGTTGCGTACATACATGCACCTAGGTGCGTAAAACTGCAACATTAACTTCTGGCAAAAGTGCAAGTTATCGGTCATAGCTGCAACTCCCCCGCTCATTTGAAATTGGACTGTCATTGTCAATCAACGACTGCACTGATTGTTGCGCCTGATTTATCGATTTCCTATCAATGCAAAACGAAAGTGTTGCCTGTCACCTGCCGATTGTTAACTGAACTACACAGTCACACGTAGATAGATACGTAGTCTCTGACCCAGTGACAAAGACGCCCAATCATACAGTGTAATTTTCTGACCTGCCGTCGACATTACACTGGAATCGGTAAGTTTACGTGCTAATCATAGGAAGGATTTGCACTATAGTATATACACGGCGGCTCTCACCGAGATTTGAACTCAGATCGCTGGATTCAGAGTCCAGAGTGCTAACCATTACACCATGAGACCACAGCAACGTCGAAGTTAACTTCGACTAATGTAGGTTCTATACATGTCAGTTGACAAAAAGCAAAGTGTTCAAACATCAGCGAGAAGTTGCCATGCAACCGATTTTAAAACCGTAACAGTCAAAAAATAAGTTAATTGTCAATCAAAATAAATTTCAACAAACTTAGTATAAGCACTGTGACACTGTTACGTAATACTTATAAACTACAATTATGCACAAATGATGTCATTGATCAGGAGACTTTAGAAGACAGGTAGCCGAGCGTGTACGGCTGCTGCTTTCGGATCGGTTGGCAAGAGTTCGATTCCTAAATGTATTTTTGCGGTGCAATTTCATGTTGCGAAATAGTCAGTCAGTCTTCGCTTGAGCCATGGGTAGATTCGACCTACCTGCCAGCGCAGTGTAATTTAAAACTGCGAAATCGACCTAGTCGATTTAACGTGGGAGCAACAGAATCTGAATATAGTATACGCGGCCCCCGGGGGCCGCGTAAAAATATGGTTAAGAATTTAATATTTCGCAAACCAGTAAATTATACAATTAGATTAAGTTGCCCCACATTACAATTGAATAAATTAAATTTACATAATAAATCAATTATGTTTAATTTACCCCAATGACAAACAGAAATAGTACATATTCCAACAGAGCATCAGCGATAAATATAACAATATGAAAACTTGTCATGACAGAGCTAAATTACAATAGAATTAGACAACTTTTGTCTGATTTAAGACTTCCTTTCCCTCCCAGTTACGGACGGGATAAGCTCTGTCTGAATGGCAAAATCTATAGAATACACAACACAATACAATACGAATTTTTCCCGCCTCGCGAAGTAGGTATTGATGGATTCAAATTATCAAAAAAACTAGACAATAGGCTAGCCTACATTATTTAACCTTTTCATCTTCAACTTAAATAATTAAAAACTTCACTTGGTAGGATTTTATTTACATGATTTGATTAATAACACAGCAGGTTAAAACTTAATGTCTGTTGCATACTTCTGCTGTCTTGAAGTAAGGGGAAGTTTCCGTATTTTTATTATCTAACTTAAGGATACTGGCCCAAACAATAACCAAATTCAAGACTTTTTAAAAACTCTTCGCGTAAGGCAAGAAAAAGGGAAAGAAAAAGGTAGAAAATAAGCTGTTCTATTCCACCGGTGTGGGAGTTAACGGCTCACGAATAGAAATGGGCTTCATTTCTGCTGCATTTCTTGATTTGTCTGGTGCACTGCCATTAGTGCCACTGCGGGCACTCGATGAGCGTTTGTGTCGACGTGACCCATTACCACCGCCCCCGGACGACCCTGAGTTCCCGGATTGAATCCCACTGGTGCTTTTTCTTTTTTTATGATGATGATGGTGGTGGTGGTGATGCCGAGATTTAGAGGACTTCGTTTGACTGGAATCAAATAACTGTTGCCCATCTATAATTTCAGTCACACCGGCTACCACAGCATTCGAATTTGTTTCTATAGTAGCCGTTGCTGTTACCTTCTCAGGCTGCTTAATAGGATCCTCAGGCTTTGTAGTGTTATCGTTGATCTTAGCTTTATAATTATTACCACTGCCATTACTATCCGTATTAGCAGTAGTACTGACACATAACTTTCCCCCTGCTGTGTCTGTGTTGCCGACAGTGGAATTAATACTGTTATTAACATTATTATTATTACTAGCTGCAACAGCTTTAACGGCGGGTGGCAGTTTACGCCGCGGTAGGCCGCCACTGTGTCGATGCGACGGGGCGGGAGAGTTCGATTGAACAATTTGTATCACAAAATGTGGTTGAAGCCGGCAATTGCAGATTCGCATTTTGTCCAGCAACAATTGGCCGCCGAAATACCAACGCTGACAGGCGGGCGGGGGCACTGGTTCAGCCGGGGCGAAGGCCGCATAAAGTCGATGCTTGGTAATCCAAACGGTTTCCGTGGGCCGAACGTAGAGTTCCAAATCCTTCTGAGTGATCACAGAGAGTCTAAAGCAGAGGGGAAAGGCTTCCCCTGAGCTGGCCAGTGAGCCGTTTGAGCTTTTGTGGCCCTTCTCGCCGCCACCCTTCGAGCCTTTGCCGGATTTCGTATCACGATGCGTGAAGAAACTGGCCGCTTCGCCGTTTGTTGTGAAATCCACCGATCCCAGCGAACTCTCGGAGCGTTCCTCGATCAGATTACAGGGCGTTGAGAGGCAATAAATGGGCACTTGATAGCGAGTGCCCAGCTCATCATATGATTCGGATAGGGTACCTAAAAAAACTGATTAAACTGTCAGGACTGTCTGAATTCTAGAGCCAAATCACACTAAAATATAAATACACCACAGATATGTTATTTTTCACAAAACCAATTCAACATCTGGTCAATTGTTCCAAAACCGGATTTAAAAATACTTCCTTCAGATATTCTAATGGTTGCGACTCGTGACGTCGTGACCTCCTTTCTGGCTAGGAGACCCTACTGTATAAAATATACATCTTGCATATGGATCAATTTTACACTTAAAATTCAAATTATGACTTATTAGGCATATATGTAATATACATACCACTGGGGAGGGCAATATTGGCTCCATCCAAAATGGCTTGAGACAAAGCGTAGTCGCCTTGTTCGGCGTGGTGAGCCGCCGCTCGGATTGCGTCCCAGATTTCTTTGCGTCCCTCGAAGGCGGGGGCCGTTTCCCAGAACTCATCGCGCTTGGAGCGCAACTGGCCCTCAGTCATGGGAACTGCAGAGTTCCAGCGGATTTTGTCCTGAACCAGAGGACGATTCTTGCCAATGGAAACTAAAGCAAATATTATGAACTGTGTGATTATATTTTGAATCTATAAAGTTGTATATAATAGTTAAACGCATCAACCGCCAACAACTAACACAGATACAAATTCGATAACGAAAGAAATATGTAAGGGCAGCGCCGCTACAATAACTGTCTAGTAGGGTTGTTTTGATGTGGAAACTGCATTAAAGCAAAACTAGTTTTGATGCAGTTTTGATTTTTGATGCATCAAATCAAATCAAATCAATCGATTTTCAAAAGGTCCAAATCAAATCAAGTCAATCGATTTTCAAAAGGGCCAAATCAAATCAAATCAAGTCAATCGATTTTCAAAAGGGCCAAATCAAATCAACTGATTTTTAAGAAGCCCGCATCAAATCAAATCAAATGGTTTTTGAGAGGGTCCGCATCAAATCAAATCAACTGTTTTTTGAGAAGTTCACATCAAATCAGATCAAATCAAAACTGAAAACATTGCTTGGGTTCTGATGCAGTTTTGATGCAGTTTTGATTTAGTTTTGATGCAGCGTGAAAAATTTATTTCTAGTTCGTTAAAATCTAGACTCAGCTTAAGGACTCGAGAATGCGTGATCATATAGGGTATACCAAGAGTGCATAATAAGAAGAGTATGACACTCGACCAATTCCGGGCGGGGGTCGGAATTACAACCTGCGACCATTAACTCCAAAAACAGGCCACGAATTGGATCATAGTACCCCCTCTACAGATTGGACCCCGGTCCAACACTTGGCAGGGGTACCCCCCCCCCCGACAAACCCGACCAAAGTCCAAAACGTGGCAGGGGTACCCCCTCCACAAATCTGACCCTAGTGGTCAAAACGTGGGGGGTACCTACCTCCCCACAAATTGGACCCCGGTCCAAAACTTGGCAGGGGTACCACCCCACAAATTGGACCCCGGTCCAAAACGTGGCGGGGGTAACCCCCCCCCCACAAATTGGATCCCAGTCCAAAACATGGCGGGGCTTCTCCCCACATTTTGGAGTTTATCTCCGCTCTGAAAATGGACCCTAGTGCCAAATCACCAAAATTTCACCCCAAACGCAGTTTTCGGCCTATAAGAGCCCTGTTGGGGCTACTCAACCTCAACTTTTGGCTTGTTGGGTTGCCGACCCCTGGACTCGCATACTGACTCACCTAGGAGGCGGTTAAAATGGGTAAATTTTTCAACATTGCGAATTTTATGTTTTCTGGGGCAATTTCACTGCCTGAACACGAATCTGAGTTCAATTTGTGTGTGCGACTCTCGCGAAAACATGTGCGACCGCCTCTGCTCTAAAGAACTAAGGGGTCCCATTTTCGAAATTGGAATTTTGACGTCCCCAGGGGTAATTTGGGCACCTGAACACGAATCCGAGGTTCATTTTTGTCTAGGACCCTCTGAAACTAGTCCAAATGGGCCAAATTTTAAAATTGACATTTGGATGTTAGGGCAATTTGTGCCCCTGAACGTAAATCCTGCGGTCTATTTTGTAACAAGATCGTCCTGTTCTCTACTGCCGTTGCCTGCAGTACCTACATAGGTTGACAACCTGTTGTGCCCTGCTGGCAATTTCATGGTTGATCCTGCAATAAAGTAGACCATAGGGTTCACGTTCAGGGGCACAAATTGCCCCAGCATCCAAATGTCAGTTTTGAAATTAGGCCCACTTGGACTAGTTTCAAAGAGTCCTAGACAAAAATTAATCTCGGATTCGTGTTCAGGTGCCCAAATTACCCCTGGGGACGTCAAAATTCCAATTTCGAAAATTGGACCCCTTGGTTTTCTGGAGCAGAGGCGGTCGCACAGGTTTTCGCAAGAGTCGCACACGCAAATGGAGCTCAGATTCGTGTTCAAGCGGTGAAAATAAAGCCAAGCCAAAAGTTGAGGTTGAGTAGCCCCAACAGGGCTCTTATAGGCCGAAAACTGTATTTGGGGCGAAATTTTGGTGATTTGGCACTAGGGTCCATTTTCAGACCGGGGTCCAAAATGTGGGGGGTACCCCCGCCACGTTTTGGACCGGGGTCCAATTTGTGGGGGGGGGGTACCCCCACGCGTTTTGACCACTAGGGTCTGATTTGTTGGGGGGAACCCCTGCCACGTTTTGGACTGGGGTTGGGTTTGTGGGGGCGGCACCCCTGTCAACTGTTGGACCTGGGTCCAATCTGTGGAGGGGGTACTATGGTCCAATTCGTGGCCTGTTTTTGGAATAAATGGTCGCAGGTTGTAATTCCGACCCCTGCCAGGAATTGGTCGAGTGTCATACTCTTCTTATTAGGCACTCTTGGATATACTTACTATTATAAAGTTTTATTATATAAATTGTACAGTTGTATTGTCCACATGTGAATAATTTTACCTATCAACTGACAAACTTTGCTTTTAACCGATGCTTGAAAATGTTCCTTCTGCAAGAAGTAGACCCGTTCTATATTTTCCGTATAGATACTATTAATATAGCCACTACTTGTGATATCCTATACAGTTTTGTTCTTGGTAGATTTTTTGATATGCCTGACCAAAAATAGTGCTAATTTTCTCATGTCATACTATTCCTATGAATGATGTACTCTCGAAATCATTAAAATTTTGTTTGCGGTTTTGCGGTTTTACTGAATGTGGTATAATGTTGCGACAAAGCGGCTCGATGGGTGTAGGATTCGCCCCGCAGCACGGCTCCGGCGCCCGGCCCCGATATTAGCGGGCCGGGGCCGGCTTATGGGTTATAGGTGTGGCGCGGCCAGTAAAATTTGCAAATACATACTAGATCCAAATAGATTGCTATGCGTGGCTTATTCTGCCCACAGGACGGCCCCACGGCCCGGCCCGTAACTCGGCCCGCCATTAGCCTGCGGGCCGGTGGCGGGCCGTTATACACGGGCCCGGCCCGAGACCACCTGCTATGCCCGAGCCCGCCGCACGGGTCATAGTTGTGGCCCGGCCCGAGCCCGGCCCACAAAATTTGACTGGTGAAAGAAGTCTAGCTATTTAGTGCTGAAATTGGAATTTAAATATTTTTTTGTCAATGAGTATGGAATATTGACACTCAGGTCTCACAATATGATAACTGTTTCTCTCAACAGAAAGGCTTGATTTTATCTGCGATACCCGTTGATCTGTTCTACGTCTACGTTGTAAACATGTCCAACCAATCAAAAAACCACAAATTTTCACCTTCAGTAGCATCCAGTTGACATTAGACTACCTAGTATCACATATTCACATATTTTCTTAAGTGACACTAGCTAGATCAAAACCGCATCAAATCAAAAGCATTCGAACATCAAATCAAATCAATTGATTTTTGAGAAGCCTACATCAAATCAAATCAAATCAATTAATTTTTGAGAAGCCCACATCAAATCAAATCAAATCAATTGATTTTTAAGAGGACCACATCAAATCAAATCAAATCAATTGGTTTTCGAGAAGCTCACATCAAATCAAATCAAAAAAGCAGTTGAAAATGGGTCGCATCAAAATAACCCTTCTGTCTAGTGCTAGAGACCTTATTGTTGTTGTTGTTGTTGTTACCCTCTTGCTCGTTAGCAACATCCTGCGGCCATACGAGTCACCCGAAGGTATCGACCTTTAAACCGTAGATAGTGACAGCACCCGAGATAAAAGTCGGTGGGAGACTGGGAGGTTAATTAAAGGGTTCAGGCTACGTCGCAATATGGATTTAAAACACAGTAAGGACGCGCCCGGACATAACTCGCTATCTTTTCAACCTCTAGGCAGTCTCATAGAGAGCGTACTTGGATCCCCAACTACACTCCCACATCCCACTACTCTCATTTGTTATGCTGTCGCTTCTTTTTCGAGAAAGATGGCGCGGAACCCTTTTTTTAAGTCCACTGCCCTATAAAATTAATTTCCGGATGCAGCTAATATTGCCTTTAAACCAATCTGTTGAAAGAATTTGAGTAATTGACAATTTACATGCAGCAGTGACAAAGGTAAATCAAGCCTCAGCAAAAGTAATGAACCACGCACAAGCAAAAAAGGAGAAAACCATTTAGAAAAGGCTAATCTAAAAAGAGTGTACACATTACGTATAGTATAGTAACCTGACGACTAGGATTTGTAGGAGCCATATGTCTCAGCTGTTGACTAATTTGTGTAAGTGAAGATATGTGCCGAAGAGTCAAAGGAGGGCAGCCTGTTTCTAGGTGTAGCACAACTGTGGGTGTGGATCGCATACCTCCTGTTATTGTTCGCAAAGCCTGATTGTGCTGAACTTCCGGAGCAAGGAGACTGATGGTTGTCCCCCCATTGCCTGTCCATATTCTATTATAGGACGCAGACTCATTCGGTAAAAATCATCCAGGGTATGACGTGACGCACCCCAATTTGTGTTTGCCAGTCTTCTTAACAATCTAAAACTTTTGGGATTTCTGAGCTACGTTCAGAACGTGATCTTTCTACGATAGCGTTTCATCTAATGTGATCCCCAAAAACTTCAACGTTTTTTCATTACTGATTATGCCTCCAGCAAATGGAATGCCTGGATTAAATTGTCTTTTTGCTTTACTTAAGCTGAATAATATAGCATGCGAATTCTCAGGACTAGGGGATAGAAGCCACTTCCGACACCAATCCTCTATGCGGCGTAAGATAAAAAATAATACAGATCGCGCAAACTGTGGAGATTCATGTGTTACCCAGACAGCTGTATCGTCGGCAAACAAACTTATACTCACTTCAGCATGAGTGTTTTTGAGCCCCAGTTGCTCTATTACCTGTGGGAGATCATTTGTCATAACCAAGAAAAGGAAAGGGCTCAAGATGCTGTCTTGTGGGACTCCAACACTGACTTTGGCTGATGCAGATAGACAACTTCAATATGTTACCTTAATGTGTCTAGTTTCCAGAAATGCTTTTATCCAGTTTAACAGCCTCCCTAAAAATCCAACTTGTGTTAGTTTATACTGAAGTCCTGAATGCCAAACCAATTCGTAAGCTTGTCTGATATCAATAAATGCTGCATATAAACACCGACCACAAGGCGTAGCACTTATTGAACAGTTGAGTGACGTTTACGAAAACCAGCCTGATTAGCATTTATAACTCCGTTTTCTTCCAGACTACACAATAAACGACCAGCTATTAATCGTTCAAGACACTTCAGCGTAGTACATAATAAAGTGATGGGTCGATAACTTTTAACATATCTAGGATCTGAGTTTGGTTTTGGAATTGGTACTGTTATTCCTTGTGTCCAATTATAGGGAAAAGAGGCCTTTGACCAACTCAAGTTCATTATATGAAGCAGCCATTCTTTTGCCAAAAGCCCAAGGTGTTTAAGTTGATCATCACATATATTATCGACTCCTGCTGATTTGCCATTTACAAGATTTCTTAAAACTGTCTCTAATTCATACATTGAAGAATCTGCATTAAACTGTCGACTGGAAAAGTCTTGGCATTTATTCTTAACTTGATGGCCATAGCCATAGGCCAGAGTCGAATTCTAGCAGCTTCAATAATAGCTGGAGTTATACGTCTATCTTCCACGAAATGTTTTAGCAACAGCTGATCATCTTTATAAATTATTTTATTATTATCATCTAGTAATGGTGTGTTCTTCAAACAAACATTTTTTTGTATTCTATTTATCACTTTCCACAGCTTTTTGGGAGAGATGCGCGAATTTAAGTTGGAAGTAAATTTGTGCCATGACCATCGACGGTATTGACGGGGAGTCTTTCTGAATTTTGCTTTCGCTCTATTTGCAGTTGCTCTGGTGGACACAGTGGGTTTTTTGTGAAAAGTTCTATCCAATGTTCGACGCATACAGTTATCTTTAAATATGGGTACAGGAATAGCCATAGAACCTGGTTTACCAGAACTAACTGTAACTGTTTTTTTTGTCGCTTCTACTACCACTTTGTGAAATGATGCGTATTCTTTTTGTACATCATTCAAAAATTGCACCGGTGTATTCTGTTCTATCATACTGCTAAACTTTGGCCAGTCTACTTTAGTGAAATTTAGTCTAGTTGTAGGTTTGGGAGTTCTCACATTTGTTGACTGCAATACCGGAAATGTATACACAATGGGAGCATGATCACTGTCATGTAAGTCACTTAGCACCTTTACTGAAACGCCTCTGGCTATAGTAGTTGAAACAATCAAAAGATCTAATGTAGAAGTTGAGCCACGATGCTGTGATGAAGAAAAGGACGGTGCTAAAATCGCTGCACTCATCAGATACTAGTAGCTCTAGCTGTGGATTTAATTGAAGTACTGTCTCAATCTTCTCCCCAGAGTCATTCAAGAAGTTCCACAAAATGTGTTGGCAGTTTAGATCTCCAGCATAGATGTACTTCCGATTTCGATCAAAAACTGGTAATCTAATATCTACACCCGGTCGGTTATAGCAGTTTATAATTCTAATGTCATTCCTGTTTAGCCAAACATCAACTGCTAGAGTCGAGATATCACCCATTTCCTGGTAACTTAGCGAGCTTGGAAAAACCGATCTAATGCAAGTCATTAAACCCCTCTGTAATTTTCGCCATCCACTCGATAAATGTCATAGTCTGGAATAGTTATATCAGGAGAGGCTACTCCAAGATGGGTTTCTTGCAAAAGCACTATGTCTTGAGAATGCTCCTCTAGGAAATGTCTCAGAAAGAACCAACTCGATTGATTAAGTCCGTTGACATTATGTTGAAACAAATGCATCGCCTCACCATAATACCATTAAAGACATTGCAACAAGTTCAAAACAATAATGTGTATTTTGTCTATGTAGAAATATAGAAAAAAGCTAATAATTTGGAAGCAATTTAATCTATACTATAAAATAACTTTGCGGATAAAAAAATGTCTAGTGGCAAATGCAAAAAAGAAGTAAAAGAAATAAAAGTACTATATACTACATGAAAACAATGGAAGTTCAGAAACCATTTTCATATTTGGCTAACAAATTAAATATTTTTGTGCCGGCCTTTTGCTCGCTGTCAGCCCAAATTTGAATTGATAGTTTTTCGAAACTTCCAGTTTGATAACTAAACAAGCTCTTCTACTGAGTGAGAAGTGGTTAAATTGTGATGTTTGAGTGTCAATATTCCAAAGGAAATATGAAACGCGGCCATTATCTGTGGATAAAATCATTTTTTAAATTAACCAAACTTATGCACAATGAAAACACATTTGCCGTTTATTTACTTGAAAGCCTCTCAAACAGCAAAAATTGGTGAATTTCAAACGGGTTATCAAGTTGAAATTTCAAAACTTTAAAAAACGGTAGTTCTCACCGAGATTTGAACTCGGCTAACTGGATTACGAGTCCTGAGTGCTAACCGTTACACTATGAGAACCTGTTAGCTAGAATCGTAACTTACCTAATGTACGCAACTTCTTTGTGTGGGACACTAAGATTTGAACAGTGACAATTGAATTAATGCAATTTGACAAAACGCTCACGATAACATCACATATGTATGTAGAGTCGTTTTGCTGATACAGTTGCTCTGCTGATTAGCTCCATGACAAAGTTTTGTTGTTTTATAGATACCGTGTTATCAGCGACACGTTGGCTCAGTTGGTTCGAATATTAGTGGTTCGATTCCACTCCGGCGCTTTTAGTTTTGCAGTTTGATGCGAGAATTGTGTCATGGCAGAACAGCCGACTCTAAGTTAAGTAGATGCATAGGTAGAAAGAAGACGGGAGGTACCTGCCCTTCTAGTGTTTATAATTAACACTAGAAAATAGACCTACCCGAAGTAACATAGGAGAAGGAGAATCTGAACATAGTATATACGGGGCCCCTGAGGGGGCCGCGTAAAAATATACATAATAGCAGACACAAGCATGTCACTTTGAGTTTCTATATTTGTTCAGTTTTACAGCTTTTACATAAGAGAAAATATACTAAAGCTTTATAATCGAACAAATTATGCTCGTATATATTTTTTCTCACATCACATTAATTGCTAGCTACCAGAACAATCTTTTTTAAATTATCAATCAATTATTTATATTGTCAAAATATCAATTAATCTATTATTTTAAAAAAATTCTTCTGTCTGCTATTTCGAATTGTATTTAAGCATGCACACGCATAAAAATTCACGAATTAAAAACAAAATACAGTCATCCGTTAGGGCTGACGACTTATCAGAAGGACCAGCAGGCATGAAATGACTGCCTACAATTTTTATAAGGCCTGCATGCGTGAAGGCGCCGAAGTGCCCTCCGCTAGAGACCTTAGCCACAAAGGCTTTCATTGCGATCTGCAAGATACCGTACAACTAATAGACACGCACAAAAAACACTTGCACACTCCACAAAACTAGCGACATCATGTCGTAGGATATAGCGGGCGGGAAAAAAACCCACCCCATTGTTTGGGGGAAAAATCCACCCGGATTCGGAACTTGGGTACGTGGTACAGGTCTAAAAATTTGCCAGCGTATAGTACCGTCCTTGCGGGCAAACGTATATAAGCGGTATCCACAAAGAGTCTCGCTGGTATTTTTTATGAGTTAAAAATTTTGATTCCCCATTTTTGACCCGACATGGCTCCAAGGGAGGTGAATTTTGGAGTCTCATTTTTTGGCACTAAGAGATGCGAGCTCAAATGTAAAAACGCTTTTCAGACGACTGCCCTTCAATTTGAGGTCCTATTGGAGGAGAAAGTAGTATTCTCTGGTACTATCGCCAGTTTTTTGTATGTTTTTAATTATAAGCTGTTAACTTCTCTTGTTTAAACGCCAAATATCAGAAAGAAAGTAAAAAAATGCGCGTCACGACCAGTCACACCCAGTTAAATACGGTACCCGCCTCGGAGGGTCGATGGTTTAAAAAGTAGTCATCAAGTGCAGATTTAGCATGCATTTGTAGCGTAATCGCAACTTTTCAGCTGTTTTCAACGTTTTCAGGCAAAATTACGACGTTTTGTTTTCAAACTAAAAAATTCTAAATTTTATAATGGGCTGTGAAGGACAGTTTTCTCACTTGTGTACCGGAGACCCCACAGCAAATCTGCGTATATTATATAGTTTTTGCATGATGGGCTTCTACTTCTCCGTAGACGTGCCATAGCGTGTGAAAAACTACCGCTAACACACTTTTCGGGTGATTTATGCGGTGGGTTTTCCCCCACATGGGTTTTTTCCCAAAATGGGTTTTTCCCCGGCAATTTTTTGCTTCCCGCCAAAAAACGGTAAGAGATAGCAGAATGAAACCGGTCCCAGCATTTAGAGCAAGGTTAGGCCTAAGACAGAACTTTTTTGGTTTCCCGTGAAAACGTATAATCTATGAGCTACTTGACGAAATATGAAAATGCGGGTTTTTCCCCCGCCTGCTATACTAGTTAGTAATTAGTATCCTAACTACGCTCTTTTGTAGACACCGTTCTAGCCGTGTTGGCCGTCTAAGCCGTTCAACCCGTCTAAGCGGTTCAAGCTTCAAGCCTCTAATAAATATATAAGCAGTATTTGCCATTCAAGTAGAGTTCTGCCACTAGCAAATTTTCCGGGCCGGGCCCGGGCCGGGCCGACTAGCGCGCTTCCGGGCCGGGCCCGGGCCGGGCCGGCCCGGACAGGGCCCGGCCCGGGGCCCGCGGCCCGCTACAGGCTCGGCGGGCCGTAGCGGAGTGGGTCCGGAGCCCGCGGGCTGCCCCGGCACAGACTTCAGCAAGTGAGAAAATGCATTGTGTGTGCGTCTGAGTGTATTATAAGTGCCTGCGCACTTGTAAAAATCAATATATATGCAATGCAGTCATTGTTCATACGTTGCTGAAGCTCGAGACGGCCCTGGGCTTGCGGATTTCTAGGCCCGGCGGGCCGCGCACGGCCCGGGGCCCGGGGCCCGCTACGGCCCTGCGGGCCGCGCACGGGCAGAACGATTCAAGCCGTAAGGCCGTCTAACCTCTATGTAAGCAGGCAGAACTAGAAGAATTTTGTCACTGCAGTTGCTTAAATAAAATATCCAACTCACGGCGCGCTTCACGTAACCAGCCTAGTGACCAGCGCGTAACCTTCGTTTGAGCTAAGCAATGTGAATAAGAGTGGAGTTGCAATTTGTAGAAACATTTCCTTAGGTTATACACATGCATACATGTACAATGAGGGGAAAGATGGGGGACCCCCCCCAAAAAAAAATCGAGGGGCCGGTGGAGAGGGTCCCAAAAATTTGGGCAAGATTCAGTAAAAATGGCGCTTTTTTGGAAAATTTTTTTTTTTGCTAAATTTTTTTTGCTAAATTTTGAAAAAACAAAATTTTGCTAAATTTAGGGTTTTTCCGGTAGATCAGAGGGGGAGGGTCACCAAAATTTGGCCGGAGAGCCCACCAAAAATTTTGACCCCGCTACATGTATGGTTATACAGATACATTACATGTACATGTACTGGTTAGTGGTTAGTTATAATATACTATACAGCGTGTAACCCCGTTTCAACTGAAAAAACGTGCTAAAGCGCACAAAAACAGCAATAAAAAACATTATGATGATTTTTATTAGATTTACTTGTATTGTCTATGTCATCGCTGTCATCGAGACCGGATTGATCCTTGCCGAGGCAGCAGCCCATGTACTCGGACACAACGATACTTACATTCCTGTAACACGATTAACAACGTCACTAAAATCACAGCGTCTTAATCTGACCGTAGACTTTAAACCTGATACCAGATTATGTCAAACATTCTCATTGTGTGCACCAATGTAAGCACTAACTCCATAGACTTCCCCCTGTGCGATTATTCTGGTCGGCACTTTAGAAGGCAATAACTTTGAAAAACTGGATTATCCAGTCAAGGTTTGGCCAGGCGCGGATCCAGGAATTTCCACAGGGGGGCCCCACCTTGGGTGTTGACCGGGTGGGGGGTGACCGGGGGGGAGAGGCAGCGAGCTTGACAAAACACAAATCGACAAAATTTTTCCTATGCGTTTTTTAGTAGTGTCGATTGTTGTTATTGTTATGTTTTATGTGTTATCTCACAAATGCCATAAGTTGGCTGCAGTAGCGTAGCCAGGATTCTCAAAAGGGGTGTTTAACCAAAAAATTTTTAAAAGCCAAATTTGGTCAACTGGAGATGTATCAGAAATCTTTATCAACAGGACAATTAACATAAGATGGGATCTATGGGAAGCCCCAAAAAAATTTCAAGATTTTTTCAATTTTTAGACCAAAATTGATCAATTGGAGACGCATCGGACATTTTTTTCTGGCCGACCCCCAAAGGCTAACTAAAGACTAGACCCTTGTTGACAACTTGTTCAGGTTCCACCAAGGGGGGTTCAGAGCCGCTGACCCCCTGGCTACGACCATGTGGCGGGGGTCTGCGGGCTGCACTGCAGCCCACCAGGAGCCAGAGCTTCTGTATACATATACATATATATATATATATATATATATATATATATATATATATATATATATATATATATATATATATATATATATATATATATATATATATATATATATATATATATATATATATATATATATATATATATATATATATATATATATCATATATATACATATTCCATACATATCTTATGTATGTATGGAATTTTAAAACAAAATGTGCAATGAAAATGCAAATTTAATCAACAAAAACACTAGTGGAAGAACCTGGGTAATTGCGGGAATCTAGGCCTAGGGGCGGGACCACCCAGGGAAAATTCGAAGATTTTTTATTTTAAGGTTAATTGAAGACATATCTTAAAATTTTAACATATCATAAGCGGACACTCTAAATTTCACTGTAAAACTTTACTTGAGAAAAATTTCTAGAGGGGGCCGCCACACCGCCTCGCGCCTCCCCTCTAGGGTTGTTTTGATGTGGCTTTTTCAATTGATTTGATTTGATTTGATGTGGGGGTTGTAAAATTAGTTTTGATTTGATGCAGCCTTCCCGAAAAGCAATTGTTTTGATTCGATTTGATGTGAAAACCTAAATTTTCAATTGATTTGTTGTGACAAAAATATTACTTTTAAGTTTTGATGGATTTTGATGCAGTTTTGATGCAGTTCTGATGCGATATTAAAGCACAGTGTTATTCCAAAAATAAAGAATTTTTGATTTCGCAATTAGATCATTAACACGGCAGGAGGTCACTGCTAAGCGCTACTTAGTGTACCACCTTTACCAACTGTACCAACTTCACCTTTACCCACAGAACTAAGTGGGTAAAATTAGCCTGCAGGGCACCTTTACCTGCAGGTAATTTTGAGAATACGGCTACTGGTGACCTGATAAAGCGCTAGTAATAAATGTCAGACAAACACTACACAATGACAATTAAAAATAACCATTAAATTAAAAAAACAATATTAAAAATTGTGTGTAATTTAAAGTTTAATAATACAAAAAGAGCTATGTAGGCAAGTGGCTACAACGGGTTTCGAGTTTTGACCGGTAAGGGCAAGGGGTCCCTTTATTCTGGGCAGCTGATTCTTCATTCTAGGCAAAGGACCCTTTATTTGTGTTCAGGGACCCAAAATAGCCTAGAAACATGAAAACTCAATTTCGAAAATGTGACCCCTAAAAACCCCATTGGGAGTCTGAGGGGGTTTGTATGTGTGTCCACGACGGTACTAGGCAAAAATTTACCCCCGATTCGTGTTCAGGGACCCAAATACCCTCTAGAGACAAGTTTTTGTTTGAACTTCTGACAAATCATTTTTCAAGTTCACGAGGGTCCCCCCTCTTTGGCTTTAAAAAACCGCACTTTTTGAGGGTCACGTGACCCGGCCCCCCGTGGGGTCAAGGGGTCGCCAATGTAAGGGGCACAATCACTCAAGGGGGGGACCTTCTGCCAAATTTTATTCATATTCATAAAGTATCACCTCAAAAAAGTTCCTTACAAACTAACGACCACTTGGAAACTATGTAATAACGGGCATGAAAGATACATACAAAGGATTGCCTTTGTTTTGCAACTGGTCGGCGACCCAACAACACCGTACGTAACTGAGGTCTGTTTAGCAAGCCGACATGTATATGGGTGTGAGAGCGTGCGGTTGCTGTCTGGAGCTCACGCTGCATCAGAACTGCATCAGAACTGCATCAAAACTAACCATTTTGGATAGTTTTGATTTGATTTGATGTTCAGCTGAGAAAAAACCAATTGATTTGATTTGATTTGATGCGAACGCTGGAAAATTAGTTTTGATTTGATGCACCACATTTTCAAAAGCAAATGATTTGATGTGCTGCATCAAAAATTAAAACCGCATCAAAACTAGTTTTGATTTGATGCAGTTTCCACATCAAAACAACCCTACTCCTCTCCCCTAGATCCGCCCCTGCTACACAGCGTTTATATTGAACAAAACTGGACACAACCCACCCCTCACGAAAGACAGGTGGATTTCACACAGGTCCTTTTACTAAATCGTGGTTTTACGTAGTTTTTTCTATGATTTGCACATAATTCCATTCCGAAATATCGCCTGACTCGTTACCCATTTCGTAGATTTTCTTAAGCTATGGTTTTAGCGCAGTTGAAATTTTAAACTTGCAGCACGTCTCTGTTTTGCTGAAATTTCAACTGAGCCTAAAACCATGGTTTAAAAAAATCTACGAAATTCTCAACGAACCTGGCTACATTTCGTAATAAAAATTATGTATAATCGTGTGTAAATGGTGTCAAATTATTATTTGCAATTTTTTAGGATCAAAACAAAGGCTCTTTGACCCGGTTCTTGCCGAAAAATTGGCCAAATTTGACAGAAACGTCCAATTTTTGACCAAATTCAAACTTGACCTTAATTTAGGCTTGGGCTTAGGCTTAGGCTTAGGGCTTAGACTTAGTAGGTATGGGGCTTAGGCCTAGGCTTAGTATCAGGCTTAGGCTTAGGCTTAGGTTCAGGCCTAGGCTTAGGCTCAGGCTTAGGCAATAAAAAAACGAAATTTTCAGAAAAAAATTCTACCAGTTTAGCCTAGAGAATCATGCCAACTAAGCCTAGACGATGCCTTAAAACATCATAACGCACTCAGAACTATCCAAAAACAAAGATTATAGCCATTTTTGGCTTCGAACTTTGGCCTACGTTCACTTCCAAAAAAAAAACACTGAAAATGCAATTTTCAAGGGGTCATACATATTACATATGTAGCTCAGAAAATCCAAATTTGTGGATAGAGGTTCTATTACAAAAAATGCTTCCCTCAAGGTGCTGTACTCAAAAAAATATGTAGGTCCACTATTCCCCCCCAACTGGGGGTCGTTGCACCAACTTACAAATCTTACAATTGTAACAATTGTAAGTGGAAAATCAGATGATTTGTAATGAAATTACATAATGAATTTGTAACGAATCGCCTGATTTTGCACTTACAATTGTTACAATTGTGAGATTTGTAAGTTGGTGCAACCACCCCCTGCCCTTGATCCAAAAATTATGTGCAAACTGCAAATCATACAAAAATGTTCGTAAAACCATGGTTTATTAAAACACCTTTGTGAAACTTTGAAATCCACCAACAATTTCAGAAATCTGGGCCGCAGCCATCAGAATTGCAGAAAATCTTGATTTTTAGGCCGGTCGTTAATTTAGTCAAGACGTATGGAAAAGCGAAAACACAACGAAATTAAAACATTAAGGAGAAGGTCGTCATATCAGACAGTGTATTACTATTACATAACTAAATCAGATTTGACGCGATAGCGCCAAACCTAGAATAGGACGCAATACGCAAACACTGACAATGCGGAAATTTCAAAATTTAATTCCTTATAACTTCCGCCTAGATAAAGCAACAGACCTGAATTTTAAATATGTAAGGAATCACAGTAGTTTGTGCGTGCTTACCAAGTTTTGTGCAAATCGATTTAGTATTACTTGAGATATAGCAGAAATCAATTTTCAGCAACATGCTTTTGTTCTTTTTTTAGCCACACGTATCTCAACTTGCGCTAAACCGCTCCGTATCGCTAATGCACCAAACTGTAGGTCTCGGTTCGCAATACTGCAAATAAAAGCTTGGAACCGGTTTCGTTTCGAACCGAAAAATTTGGGTTTTTTTTTTTGGATGGGGAGGGGTGTTGGGTTATTTTGGGGTGTGGGTTTTGGGGCCTGCAGGTAAAGTTAGGCTAACTTTACCCACAGGTACAGTACTGTGCAAAAAAAGTTCCCTGTTCGTCGGCGCACGACGAGCTTCGTCGTTCGCGAAAAGTGACGAACGGTGGCCGGAAAGTGACGAATGACCTCCGTTTTATTTTTGAAAAAATCCGTTTTTTAGGGAAATCATTATCAATAAAAAACGAACGATTTTTCTTTTTTGCAGGAAAAATAGACTTTTCATAGAAAAAATTTAGATGCTAACATAAGCTGAGTATGATTAAGATTCATATGATACATCAACTGTCTGTTTTGACCCATTTTTTAAAAAAATATGACAAAAATTTAAAATCTCCGTTTTTTTAGTTAAGGTTGCTATAATTTTCCCCCCAATTCTTCAGTTTGACCGGTAATACAAATAAGGGGGGGCTGGAATAAAGCTCAGCGTCCAGTTCTTGTGAATGAAACAACAAAAATCTCGTCACAAAATCAAAAAACCTCATATTTTTTTGCATATTTAACCGAATAATCTTCTCCATTACTTTTACAACTTCGGATGTCAAACTAATAGGTCTATAATTTTGTACAACAGAAGACGATTCTTTTTTGTGAATCGGAACAATAATTGCCGTTTTCTACATAGAGGGAAGTGTTCCGGTTTCATAGGAAACTGTAAAAATTGATGCTAACGGACCAGCTAGTTCTAAATAAAACTTTTTCAAAAATATCTGAGGAATATTATCAGGACCATTGCACAGTTTTCCAGCAAGTTTTTCCAAAACAGAAGCCACGGTAGTAGCACAAAAATTGACATCTGTATGCTTATATGATACTGTACGTTTACATAAATTTAAAGTTTTTCCGTCGTCCGCAGTGAAAACAGAAGTGAAAAAATTGTTGAAAATATCAGCTTTTGTTGCATCATTGTTAGTTAGAGTACCATCAGGCATACATATGGCCGGTATACATTTGGCAACAGAGAGTTTATTTTTTACGAAAGTCCAGAAAGTGGAAATATTTGGATTGTGTAAAATTTTAGTCTCATAAGCTAAAATATCTCGTCGTTTTGATTGGCGTGCTTTTTTAGCCAGCAGGCGAGACTTGGCTAAGTGCTCAACATTTCCGCTTTTCTTGTACTTTAAATGTTTAAACGTTAAATGCAAATTTAATCAACAAAAACACTAGTGGAAGAACCTGGGTAATTGCGGGGGTCTAGGCCTAGGGGCGGGACCACCCAGGGAAAATTCGAAGATTTTTTATTTTCGCACCGCCTCGCACCACCACACCGCCTCGCGCCTCCCCTCTAGGGTTGTTTTGATGTGGCTTTTTCAATTGATTTGATTTGATTTGATGTGGGGGTTGTAAAATTAGTTTTGATTTGATGCAGCCTTCCCGAAAAGCAATTGTTTTGATTCGATTTGATGTGAAAACCTAAATTTTCAATTGATTTGTTGTGACAAAAATATTACTTTTAAGTTTTGATGGATTTTGATGCAGTTTTGATGCAGTTCTGATGCGATATTAAAGCACAGTGTTATTCCAAAAATAAAGAATTTTTGATTTCGCAATTAGATCATTAACACGGCAGGAGGTCACTGCTAAGCGCTACTTAGTGTACCACCTTTACCAACTGTACCAACTTCACCTTTACCCACAGAACTAAGTGGGTAAAATTAGCCTGCAGGGCACCTTTACCTGCAGGTAATTTTGAGAATACGGCTACTGGTGACCTGATAAAGCGCTAGTAATAAATGTCAGACAAACACTACACAATGACAATTAAAAATAACCATTAAATTAAAAAAAACAGTATTAAAAATTTTGTGTAATTTAAAGTTTAATAATACAAAAAGAGCTAGGCAAGTGGCTACAACGGGTTTCGAGTTTTGACCGGTAAGGGCAAGGGGTCCCTTTATTCTGGGCAGCTGATTCTTCATTCTAGGCAAAGGACCCTTTATTTGTGTTCAGGGACCCAAAATAGCCTAGAAATATGAAAACTCAATTTCGAAAATGTGACCCCTAAAAACCCCATTGGGAGGCTGAGGGGGTTTGTATGTGTGTCCACGACGGTACTAGGCAAAAATTTACCCTCGATTCGTGTTCAGGGACCCAAATACCCTCTAGAGACAAGTTTTTGTTTGAACTTCTGACAAATCATTTTTCAAGTTCACGAGGGTCCCCCCTCTTTGGCTTTAAAAAACCGCACTTTTTGAGGGTCACGTGACCCGGCCCCCCGTGGGGTCAAGGGGTCGCCAATGTAAGGGGCACAATCACTCAAGGGGGGAACCTTCTGCCAAATTTTATTCATATTCATAAAGTATCACCTCAAAAAAGTTCCTTACAAACTAACGACCACATGGAAACTATGTAATAACGGGCATGAAAGGTACATACAAAGGATTGCCTTTGTTTTGCAACTGGTCGGCGACCCAACAACACCGTACGTAACTGAGGTCTGTTTAGCAAGCCGACATGTATATGGGTGTGAGAGCGTGCGGTTGCTGTCTGGAGCTCACGCTGCATCAGAACTGCATCAGAACTGCATCAAAACTAACCATTTTGGATAGTTTTGATTTGATTTGATGTTCAGCTGAGAAAAAACCAATTGATTTGATTTGATTTGATGCGAACGCTGGAAAATTAGTTTTGATTTGATGCACCACATTTTCAAAAGCAAATGATTTGATGTGCTGCATCAAAAATTAAAACCGCATCAAAACTAGTTTTGATTTGATGCAGTTTCCACATCAAAACAACCCTACTCCTCTCCCCTAGATCCGCCCCTGCTACACAGCGTTTATATTGAACAAAACTGGACACAACCCACCCCTCACGAAAGACAGGTGGATTTCACACAGGTCCTTTTACTAAATCGTGGTTTTACGTAGTTTTTTCT
This sequence comes from Trissonchulus sp. WLG1_4, assembly GCA_030248245.1. NCBI lineage: Eukaryota > Metazoa > Nematoda > Enoplea > Enoplida > Ironidae > Trissonchulus > Trissonchulus sp. WLG1_4. The sequence continues at coordinate 545 of JASANF010008190.1, read as the reverse complement.
ATGATTTGCACATAATTCCATTCCGAAATATCGCCTGACTCGTTACCCATTTCGTAGATTTTCTTAAGCTATGGTTTTAGCGCAGTTGAAATTTTAAACTTGCAGCACGTCTCTGTTTTGCTGAAATTTCAACTGAGCCTAAAACCATGGTTTAAAAAAATCTACGAAATTCTCAACGAACCTGGCTACATTTCGTAATAAAAATTATGTATAATCGTGTGTAAATGGTGTCAAATTATTATTTGCAATTTTTTAGGATCAAAACAAAGGCTCTTTGACCCGGTTCTTGCCGAAAAATTGGCCAAATTTGACAGAAACGTCCAATTTTTGACCAAATTCAAACTTGACCTTAATTTAGGCTTGGGCTTAGGCTTAGGCTTAGGGCTTAGACTTAGTAGGTATGGGGCTTAGGCCTAGGCTTAGTATCAGGCTTAGGCTTAGGCTTAGGTTCAGGCCTAGGCTTAGGCTCAGGCTTAGGCAATAAAAAAACGAAATTTTCAGAAAAAAATTCTACCAGTTTAGCCTAGAGAATCATGCCAACTAAG